>JAPKLW010000537.1:0-31649 GCA_026898455.1 Plectranthus barbatus
CTGTAATGCGCCCTGATGTTTCGGGAAGGCAAGTCGGGGGTGTTACATTTGTCTATCACAAAATGTAGATTGTAAAAATATTGAGGAAATAAAATAAATAACTATAATCTTTATAATATAGTTGGCCTACAAAATTCGAAACATAATATATTCGGTAAATTCTATGTTTTATAAAGTTAAAATTAATACTTCATTGATGACAATTATAGGTTTATGTGAACAAATAATGTGTAAACACTAAGAATTAAAATCTTATAGTTCATTTGATTAAGAAAATTCATAGATCAAAGTATCACATTTTTTAATAAGTTTTATTTTTAAAAAAACAGCAAAAAATAACAAAGTTGAAATTGGGCTAGAATTCAGGAAATAATTAAATTAAAAAATGGGCAAGAATTAGATATTTTAAATATTAAAAAATGAAAATGAAGTCTCAATTGGACAAGAATTTCCGGGCAACAATTCAGCTACACGGGCAAAAATTCGGTCAAATGAGCCAAAAATTGGTATTTTTAATATGTAAAAATTGAAAATTTAAATGAAAATGAGGTCTCAATTGGGCAAGAATTTGGGGGCAAGATTTCGGCCAAACAGGCAAGATTTTGGTCAAAAGAGCAGGAATTCAGTATTTTTAATATTAAAAAAATAAAAATTTAAATAAAAATGGGATTTCAATTGGGCAAGAATTCGACCAATTGAGCAAGAATTCAGTAAATTGAGCAAGTATTCGGGGATTTGAGCAAGAATTCATAAAATTTGGGCTAGAATTATATTTTAAGATCTTAATTAGGCATGGATCATAGAACAATTCCAACTATAATGTATGAAATATAACTATAATTCATTTGTAGACAATTATAATTGATTACTATATTTGTTGGTCCCAAGATCAAAGTGCAAAATTGTGCCGCGAAAGGTTTGTATATGCAGCGGAAGTAATAAATAAGATAGTTGCACTTGTTCAGATAAATAGAGGTAAGTCAGTTTTGTGTGTAGAAGACTTAAGCTTAGGTCTGTTCTTCTTAAGTCAGTTTCACAGAGTATACTCTTCAATACTTGGATAAGTATTGAAGGTTTCAATAGTCAGTTTGCGAAACTAAATAAGGCAGAAATATAAGTAAAGCGGTAAATAACACACAATATATATAGTGGCTCGGATCTAAATATCCTACATCCACTCTTCAGACTCAAGGTTTGGATAATTCACTAAGTAAATACAAGCCTCCTTACAATCTATACATAGCCCGTCGGCGCCTCCGTCCTTCGGTCAGCTGTAACACTCGCCTAAGAACTCCTTGCGGACTTAGTCTTCAGGTTGAACTAAGGACGACACCCTGCAACCTTCTTCCTGGTGGTTGGATGTTTACTGTTCTTCCCAGAACTCAGTTGGTTGACATACGCCCGTGAGAATCAGTATCCCAGAGTAGGAACTGACTGCTATGAATATATCTTGGAAAGATATATTCACCAAAGAAAAGCTTCAGCTTGAGAGCTTCAACCTCGTGCTAGGAGAAGTTAGCACATTTTAATATCTTGAGTCGGAGACCCAAGTCTCGTGTTAAGAAACACGAAAACTCAAAGAGTTTAGCAGAGAGATGGCCTTTCTCATGTGAAGATTTTCAGAGCTCTTTTCAACTTCGTAACCAATTAAGGTTGAAGGGTAGGCCTATTTATAGAGGGATCCTCCCACATTTCAAATTTATGCCCGTTAGTCACATTAATTCAAACGTTAGACTCATGGAAGATGTTGTCCAATTGTAGCCCATGTCGTAAGTTTGCTCTGCTTTGCTTTGTCAGTGTAAATACACTAACTTTATGTCAGACTAAGTTTCAGTCCGAGGGATCCAAGTTTTGATAACCTCGTACTGACTTTTACTTGGCCATGGATATGCCTAAGTCTGACTGAGCTTCGATATCTTTCGAGAGCTCGAACTTTAAAGGTAGAGGCCTTATACTGACTTCCCAAGGTCAGTATAGTTAGCCCTCATACTAACTTCTCATAGTCAGTATGGTAGACCCTCATACTGACTGTCCACAGTCAGTATGGAAAATGTCCTCACACTGATTTCTCCTTATCAGTATGGAAAACCCTCGTACTGACTTCTCCTAGTCAGTTCGGGAAAGCCCTCATACTGGCTTCTCGTGTAAAGTATGGATGAACCTATACTGAGTGCTCCAACTTAGTTTTGGTTAAGGCTATACTTGGTAGAAACCAAGTTTCAAGGCATGTTGATTGTCAGTTCTCGAGCATCTCCTTTGCTCGATCTTCAGCCTAAGTTCTATTACAACTTGATCGATCCTATACAAGGATTATAATTTAGAACTCTAGAAACTGAAAAACTGACTAAGATGACTTTTACAATCTTTGACCCACCAAAACATAAAAGTAAGGAAGGATTTCTCTAACAAAAATCCTAACATTTTCCCCCTTTTTGGTGTGGTCAAAACCATCTTTAACCTTAGCTGTTGAGGTGTGGATAACTTTAGAGTTTTTACAAGTTTGACAATTAGTCACATATGAAGCTTCTTCGAAACTGGATTGACCTTCTTCATTTGAAAATGAAGGAGATGGATCCATCATTTTTTGCTTTGGATGATCTTCTTCCCAACTCCACGATTCATTCTCATAAAAAATAACATCTCGAGAAATAACCAAATTGTTATTTTTTTGATTTAGCAAATGAGATCCTTTAGATTCGCCACTATATCCAATGAAGATCAACTTTTCTCCTTTGTGATCAATTTTTTTTTTGTGATGGAATATGAGAATATGCAACCGAACAAAAATTTTTGAAATGTTGTACCTGAGGTTTCTTTCGGTACCATGCTTCATATAGAGTTTTATTGGGAGCCGTCTTTGTTGGAGAGTGATTCAAGATATAGATTGTAGTGAGAACTGCTTCAGCCTAAAAGGATTTTGGATGTCCTTTTTCAGTCATCATGCTTCGAGCCATTTAACTATAGTTTGATTCTTGCGCTCGACAACTCTATTTTGTTGTGGGTTGTACTGGACTGTGAGTTGACAAAGATTCTATTTTCTTTGCAGTATTCCATGAATGTGCTTCTAATAAATTCTCCTGCACGATCGGTCCGAAATTTTTTTATTTTCCTTCCACTTTGATTCTCCACCAATTTTGTGAAATGCTGAAACCTTGCTACAACATCAAATTTCTGCATTATGATGTATACCCACATCATCCTGATGTAGTCATCAACAAATAAGAGAAAATACCTATTATTGTTCAGAGATGGAGTTTGCATAGGCCCGCAAATATCAACGTGCACCAATTCAAGTGGCACATTTGCTCTATATGAGGTCTTTGGGAATGGTAACTGATGTATTTTTCCAAAAAAAAACACCCTTCACATGAACTATGTTGTTCATCAATGTGAGGAAGTCCAAAAACCATATTATTCTTTTTCAATAAATTTAGACCCTTGTAATTGAGATGTTCGTACCTTAAATGCCAGAGCTTGTAATCAGCATCGATTGCGCTTTGGAGTGCACACTCTTTGGTTGTTGGAAAGCTTAATGGTAAGATCTCCAATCTTGATCTTTGTGATGATGAGATTCTTTTTCTTGTCAATAATGGTGCAATGATCATTATTAAATTCCACCTTGTGAGATTTTTGCAACAATTGTCCAACACTCAATAGATTTTGAGTGAGTTTCGGCACGAAGAAGACATCCTTGATGACATTGGTTTTTCATTCCTTTGTTTTGACCGCAACTACTCCTCTTCCAGCGATCTTGTGCCCTTTACCATCTAAATTCTTACTTTGGATGAATAAGACTCATCGAGATCAACAAAACATACTTTTATTTCATGTTATATGGTTGCTACAGCCACTATCAACAAACCATATGTTTTCAGCATCTTGTTGAGAATTCAAGCAAGAGTAAAATACTTGTTCTTTCTCTATTTCATCTTGTTTTGTGAATTTTGCTTCTTCCTTTTCACCTTCTTGTTGATACCAACAATCTCTTTGGGAATGAGTTTCATTTATACAACTTTTGCACTTGAATCGACAATCACTTGTGTTGTGATTAATTTTTTTGCATATGCGGCAGCATTCTTAAGATCTTGGAGCATTGTTCTTTCCATCACGACCCCTTCTTTGAGTGGATCTGAATGACGGATGTTTGTGCTTTGTTGTAGCATTCTTTGTTACAACACCATTTTTGCGATCTTTTGATATTTGAACCTTTCCTTGAATGGTTTGTTCCAAATTCAAATTTGAGAATCTACTCATTCTCTTTTCATGTGCTTAAGAGATCCCATTAATTCATCTAATGACAATTTTGATAAATCCTTAGATTATGTGATTGTGGCAACCACATGCTCGAACTTTATTGGTAGGCATCTAAGTATCATCTCGATCACATTTTTTTCTTTTAGAGATTCTCCATAACCTCTTATTTGATTTGCAATAAGAGATACTTTGGAAAGACTATCTTGCACATTTTCATTTTCTTTCATCATCAAAGTATCGAAATCTCGCCATAAATTTTGTAGCTTGATTGTGATGACTTTTTCATGTCCTCCAAATTGATTCTTCAAATACTTGCCAAACATCTTTTGATGTTTTAGCTGTAATAATGCGCGGGAATAGATCAACTCACCCCTTGGTGCATAAAGGACAAGGCTCTTGCATCTTTGGTCTTGTTCACTTTATACTCCTTTTCGTCACTTGATAGATCATTTAGATGTTCTTGAGTTTGTGTTGTAAATCCCTCTTCAACAATATCCCATAGATCATGAGATATAAAGAATGTTTGCATTAGAACACTCCATTGCTCATAATCTTGTCCACCAAAAATGGGGACACCTTGCTGTCAATATGCAAATACTTGTTTAATGCTAGAGTGTGCCATCTGAACAGAGGGGTTAATTATTTGAAGGCAAGGGTGGCTCTTGATACCAAAAATATGTTGGGTATTTGGTATTGAAGTAATTTGGAGGAACGAAAATTCTTTAATATTTTGTGAATAATTACAAATGATAAAGCATGCATCTTATTTATAGGATTTACATGAGGATAATGAAAAGATATTTTGACTAAAAATAAATACAATGCATGTATTCAACTAGTTCATGTACTCGATCATTCATGAATCTCCATCTTCATGTATCTTCCAAATGCATCTCCTTGAATCTTTAAAGTAGGTAAGTTGAAGGCCACTTTAGGATTCTAAATTGACCTTTCAACAGTCCGTATTTGTTTGATTGGTCGATAGATTTATGCTTTGTTGATTCTAATTGCGTTGCAAAAAGATGATGAATATGTTAGAGGCAAATGCAATCAACCCTTTTTGTAAAGCTGTAATTGTAATTTTTATTAGGCTGATAGTAGTGGGAAGACAGTTTTGATTGCCTTATTCTTGTTTAGTTTTTGGTATACGTTGACAGGGCAAATATGAATTCTTGTAGAGATAACCAAACCATCATTTTGATACAGTTTATCATTATCAATTTACAACCTTATCCATTTAAAGAAAAATCAATATTTGATTGACAAATTTAAAAATGTGGGGATAGCCTAGATTTTGGTTCAATAATTTAAGATTTATTATAACTTAAATAAGTACTAAACTATCTGATCATAATAGACTTTTATAGAGGGGAAACATATTAGCTTTGGGTTCAATAAATGGTGAAATTGTCATCAAAGATATACACCTCCAATCCATTGCTCAGATGTCATCCTTAAAATTTCTTGACATCAAAATCTGGGAAAATTTTATCAGCTGCAGCTAACTCTTGCTCCATCGTATCATCATCATCACTTGTGCCATTGAGGAGATATTCCTGCAGACTGTTGCTGCTGACACCTGCTTTATCCCTTGTGGGATTGTGTGAGAGAGCATTCCATTGTTGGGGTTGAAAATGTGACTGAGAAGGCCCAGCAGCTGCAGCTGCAGCTCCACCATTCCAGTTCCAATTCCAGTTGCTTTGAGGTGGGATCATGGTGGACTCAGGTTGGAGCAGCATCAACTGCTGATTGTAGCTCATGGAATGCCCAAACCCAACTCTCTCTCCTCCTCTCTGCATTTGCATTGGCATTGGCATTGACACCTCCCCCGGAAAGGAGGGGGCTGCAGGAACCGGAGCAATGCAGTTTTGGTTTATGAGTAAGTTGTGGTGCGGAGGAGCGAGTGAGTTGGAACAAGTCATGACTCCAATTTGTGATTGTGTTCCACTTCCATCATTATCTGCTGCTGCTATTATCACTTCTTCCTTCTTCCCCGACTTTTTCATGTAATCACGATAGTTCTGAAAAGCAAGAGCTTCATTAATTTCTTTAAATCTACACATTAATAGAAAGAAGAAAGAAGATGATGATGATGGCGCATATGATGCATAATGCATGCATTTAATTAGTTTCTACCAACCTGCAAATGACTGGCTACTTGTTCTCTTGTCAGCCCTTCCACATTCATGTACGCACGTATTTTCGTGGCCGATGTTTCTAAAACCACACATCAATTTAATTATATTAAAATGTAGAGGATGCGGATGAGGATCATAGCCACAAAAACAAACAAACAAATTAAACATACTTTCCCATCCAATCATATTCACAGCCTCCAGAAATTTCTGATGAAGTTCTTTGGTCCAACTCAACCTTGGTTTCTTCACAACTAGAGATTCATCAACTACTTCTTTTTCTTTTCCTTTATGGGAAGAAGCAGCAGCAGCTTCTTTTCCTTTTCCAACAGCAGTAGAATTGGAAGTGGAACTGTAGTCTTCTTCAGGGATAACTGCAGGTGCCTCATTATTATTATTCACTCTCATGGGCTTCCAAAGGATATCGCACCCCCCCAATTCCACCATTTTTCTTATCTTCTTCATGTCTCCGTCCCTAGACATCACTGCACATTACATTACATGATTCACAATCACACCACACAAGATTAACGTATATATATAAGAGACAACTCATGATCACTCACGTATAATAATTGGAAGGTCTGGTTTCAGGCGGCGAACTTGTTCTACAAACGTGAAACTATCCATGTCCGACACATTGCACGCAGTGATTAGAATGTGGAACTCCTCTTTTTCTTGACGAATAACATTCAGTGCATCTTGTGCTCGCTTACACATCGTTACTGAAACTCACAAAAACCCAACGCAAAATTAAGCAGTCTCAAGAATTAACAACACTCAAGTAAACGAATAGTTTTTTTTCTTTTTTGGAGATCTGATTTAATTAATAACAAGAAAGTCAAGAAAACAGAATATAACTGATATCCGTAATCCATCACAGATGAAAATCACATGACAATATATGAAAATTAAAGAAAAGCAAGAGAGGGAGAAGATATTAAAAATATATATATACGTAGATACCTGGATAGTTCCAGTCGTGGAGATTCTTGTGAAGAGTGTTTTGGCGGGCAAAATCATCTTCCACCACTAGGACCCGACGGCCCTCAGCCTCCGGAAAACCTTGGGCCATCGATGAGACAACCGTGGAATATATACGTATATCTGTCAGAGCATCGTCGGCGCGCGGCATGGAATCGAATGGAAGGTGTTGCAAACGACTTCTGAGGGAGAGAGAATAAAATTCGAGAGGGGGAGGATTATATATCAATTAATTTGTAATTGCTTCATTTATAATTGCTCGGAATTATAGGTACTGTTTTGTGAAATTATCTCTATTCAATAAATTTGAAGTGTAGAATTAGGTTTTACATTGTTACGTTAATATAAATAATAATTTTGATTTTTAGTTGGCTAAATTTGTATGCAAAGATTCACAATATTTGATTTGATTGTATAAAAAAATGTCGAATTTGACAAATAAACTATGTTGTAGTTTAGTTTATAAACTTATGAAAACCATATTTTAAAGAGTTGATCTCCTGAGTGACGGTCTCACAATACATCATTTTAATAAGTTAAATACATCATTACATTTTTAGAAATTGCATTATTTGCAACAAAGAAATACATCATTGCAAAAAGAAACACATCATTTCATTAAATTCGTCCCACAATAAAAATGGTGAGATATCATTTGCAATAAAAAAACATATCATTTTATTAAATTTATGTCACAATAAAAATGATAAAATCGTTTTATCTGAGAATTTGTCTATTTTAAAACTATGTTGTAATATAGTTTAGCTTAATTGCAAATTTAAGAACATTTTTTATTAGTTGTATATTAGTAATTATATCATAAACTCTGTTTTTTTTTATATTATAATTCACAATTTTTTTGGGCATAAAAAATTGTCCATTAAATAGTATTCTTATAAAATAAATACAATCACAATCAAAATAAAACAAAAAAAAAATCTCCTCTTAAAAATTATTAAAAAAAAATTAAAATAATAACATGACAAAAAATTGACAATTCAGAAGTAAAAAAAAGTGAGCTTCTCTCAAACTTCTTCTAGGTTAATATATTATTGCTCATTGCTGTTATTCCCTATAGCAGTCCCTTTCAAAGATCTGCAATGAAATACATACAAGGTGTCACGCCCCAATTTACAAACAAACTATAAATTAAGGAATTGAGGCACATCCAGTACGAGACTTACATTTGGGATATCAATCAATAAGAAAGATCAAACAATTAAGATAGAAATTAACACACATATCCCAAGTAATTCAAAAGATAATAAAGGTGTCTCCTCAAGAAGGAATCTTGGCTTCTTGAGAGATGAAATATTAGAGTTTAACAAGTTTAATGATACCAAAAGTCTAACAAAAGACAATGAGCCTAGAAGCAAAAAGTTATCAATGAAGTATGTATATGAAGATACACACTACAGCATCTAACTATTACAAAAGATGAGTCTTCAGCTCCACTCCTCTACTACCTCGTACTATGTTTCAAATCTTCTTTTAACTTGTGCATTTTAGAAATAATGCAAGGGGGCTAGTACATATTGTACTTAGTGAACACATGCCCGAGAACATAAATATATAATTTTGTCATGCATTTTTATCAGGTCACACATGGGTTTTAACTTTGAAATCCTCCCATGACAGCAAAAGATTTTATGAATGAGCTAGCTCTTTTACACAGTTAAACTATCTGCAAAATCATGTGACTAGGAGGTGGCCTCCTACCTCAGTCACGATGCTAGTCCAAGTAGGGCGTGACCCCTAACATGATAGCATCACAGTGCACTAACCCGTAGTATCTTTTATACTGACCGGGCACGATCATTACAGACTCGCAATACGAGCAGTCAACATCCACGTTCCAACATTTGATGTTCTTCTCTAAGTGGGGTTCCCCCATAGAGAGGATAAATTACAAACACAAAATAGTAGGCAATGACAAAACAGTTGAAAACAAGACATTTCATTTTATGCTTGATATACTTTGAAAAGAAAACATTATTTTGATTTTTATTTTGACCCACGATATAGGGGTAAGAAAAGAGAGTCCACCTTAGTTGGTGTTGTCACAGATGATTTCTCTAGCTCACAATCATTTTCTTGCTCTTTCCTATGACATAAGGAACACAAGTAAATCCTCAAGGAATAATAGATTATCTAAAACCGGACACAACAAATAATTTTAGACTCTTAATCATTTAGGAACTTTTCAAATCTGAGCCATTGGATAAGAATATGAAGGAATGATTCATCAATTTGGTTTGACAAACAAGGTAGTCAAACATTGATCAAACAACTCTTGATTCAATATCGAGTGTTAATCAAGAAATGAAATTCATTGTTCAATTTCAATTGAACAAACACAAGACTTCGTCATATGACTGGACATCAATTCAAGGATTATGTTCGAAAGAAACTTCATAATCAATTATAAGTCGATGTACACTTGCTTGAGATTATAAGAACTCATCAAGTTGTTTCAAGAAAGTTTAGGTTGCAAAATATTAGATCAATCAATTGAAATTGGTTCGAATCTAAAGGTTTTGAAGTGAGCAAGAATGAAAAGAATAGCTCTCTGTGTCGATCGATATAAGGGATATCGAACGATATAAAAGATAAGTCGAATTGATCGAAGTTAGAAAAATCAAAATCCTGAAATTTGTGTCTGTGTCGATCGACCTTGAGCCTCTGCCACCTCGACCTCCACGTCCTCATTTTACAACAATCCCATGACTGTAGTAGAATCCCGTTGAGTCCTTTGAGTAACAAAAGACTCGAGATCATCGATTCATTGATGCATTACCGCCATCTCACTCCTCAACACCCTATTCAATTGAGATTTGAAACCCTCCATCATGCACTTGAGCTGGCCAGCAATAGTAGTATCATCTTCGTTGCCCAACAACTCAGCTTGATTGTTTTTCATCATACCTGCAAGAAAGGTTAGATAAATGAAAAAGGACCTCACCACCTCACATACGCTCGTGTATCGCTCAAGATGATAATCACTCACGCTCGTGTAACACTCAAGTGAATATGACTTTTTCAATTCCCTCTATTGATCTCACCCACTCTTGCCTTTTACCACTCAAATTCTCCTTTTGAAAAGCTCAAGAACCTCAAATCCCCAAATGCAGAAAAAAAAATTCAAAATTGATAAAATTAAATGAACTGGAAATACGAAAAAGGTTATACAGAAACTGAACAAAATACTCTAAATGACTCAAGGAACCTAACAGATACTACTAAAATTAACCCAATTTTTTCGGTCCAAAAAAATTCGAATTCCAAAAAATTTTGACCTTTTCCAGGACCACCAGAAGACCCCCAGGAACCTAGAAATCAAACTTAAAAGTAACAAAAATGGTAGATTTTCCCGCCAAAAAAGTTTTTTTTATTGGATTCGAAGTCCCTTTTTCTAATTTTTTTTTTCAACTAATACACAAGACACGAAAGGTAATGATATGATATGGATAGATATTTATGTGATAAGGATGGAAAGATATAACTTCATATGGATATGGATGGGAAGATATGATATAAATGTAACAATATCTTTCAAGATACCTTAATCCCAAATATATCCCAACTTGCAAGAAAAGAAAATCAGACACGATCAATCCCAAAACACGATCACAAAACTGAGATAATTCGACCCACACAAGAAAAAATCAAGACAACTCGACACGATTTATGAATCCTAGACATGAATTGATGAATTCAGGCACACAGAACCAACTATGGATCAAGACACATAACATAAGGCACGAATTATGAATGAACACTAGCAGACACAAATGAAAACAAGACTCGATATGCAAATGCGACGATAAAGAACACGATGGATAAGACTCGAATTTTTTTTGACACACGACTCAAAACACGATACAAAATTAAACTAAGTAAAAAGAAAATGAGGACACGACCTATGGCTCTGGATACCAAAATGATACGATCCTCGCCGGAAAGGTTTAGATCGCAGCCCAGAATCGACGAACAGGGAAACGCACAATGACACGACTCAAACAAATATTGTGAAGTACGAATGTGCGAATATGTAAGTTTGACACACGGTTGTCAAACTTACTCGCATTGACAGGTTAAAGTCAAACCTTATATACTTACAACTTTGACTCCTCAATGTCAAAGTTCCGAATCTGTTTGTTACAACTAACTCCTATATTTTAGGAAACTTATATTTAACTGTTCGATGACATTTTTACAGGTTCTATTTATTAGGATTCGTTTATATTATGCCTATTAATTATGTCTTATTAATTATATACTTTATATTATTATTCTAGGTTGTTATTTTAGTTCCTAAATAATAGGGAGCACCTTTACATCTTTATCTAACCCCCACGTGAGTTAGTGGGAGTTCATTTTTGTTGTATGAACAGGTAAAGACGTGGAAGAAGATACGATCCATTGCCAAGTAGTGGAAGAAGTGCTCGTGTGCTCCAAATTCTTTAAATAAGAGACGAAGAAGACTAGAGACTTAGAGCTTGAGAGGTTAGACACATCCATACGAGTTCTCTAGGCTGAATCGTCTTTCTTCAATCTTTCATCAAGCGCACAAAGTCTACAATCGAGTTGTGGAATCCATCTCCGGAGAGTGAATCCTACGGTGGAGGAACATTTGGGTTGTATCGTGTGTATTAGTGTTTGATTGTTTTCGTAGGAATTTTTCTAAGGAGTGAACTTAGGAAAATTTCTATCTTGTTTAGTATTTTGTTCACTTTGTTTGAATAAGTGAAAACTATTTTGCCGTGTGGCTCTCGAGGGGTTATAATTTATAAACCTTTGAAAAATTAATTCCGCTGTGTCAAGCTCTTTAGCTTCCGCGTGTGTTAAAATACTCCGTTTTGCATGTGACAAACTTTTGTGTTTTACTATCTTTGACACCATTGTGTTAAATTTGGGCACTAAATTATATTAATTGGTATCAGAGCCTCTACTTGACGGACTAAGTAGTTTCTTTCCTGAGTGCAGTTTTTCACAATGGATATGTCGAGTGTACCAGCCCGTCCTCCCGTGTTGGATTGCAATGAGACCAACTACAACATGTAGAAAACCCGTATGCGAATTTATATTAAAGCTGTTGATGAGAGAGCTTGGGCAGCGTTGCTGGAAGGATGGACACCTCCGAAGGAAGAAATTCCAGATCCTGAAGATGCAACAAAGATAGTCACGATTCCAAAAGAAGAAGGAAAATGGTCGAATGGGGAACGCATGTTGTCAAACTGCAATGCTAAAGCCCTTAATGCAATTTTTATGTCTGTTGATATTGGTTGTGCTAGGTTAATTTCAAGTTGCTTGGAAGCAAAAGAAGCCTGGCTCATTCTTCAAGCCAAATGCGAAGGGTCAGCCAGTGTGTGAAAGACCAAAATGAGACTTCTCACTACCAAGTTTGAGAATCTCCGCATGGCCGAGGACGAAACCATCACCGAATACTTTGAAAAGATGGTGACCATGGCAAATGAAGCTCTCGCTCTCGAAGATCCAATTAGCAATGAAAGACTTGTTAGCAAGATGCTTAGATCTCTACCTAAAAGATTCAATTACAAAATTTCAGTCATTGAAGAGGCCAAAGATTTGGAAAAGCTGGAGATTGGTGAATTGGTAAGCATTCTTACCACATTTGAAATGAATTTGAATGAACAAAAACAGGTTTACAGGGGCAAAAGCATAGCACTTCATGCTGGAAAAGAACCAGTTGAAAGTGTGTCAAAATCATCAAAGTTTGACCTCGAGGTGTCAGAAGATGAATTGCTAGATGAGGAACAACCGAATCTGGTGCTCTTAACAAAAAAGTTCAACAAATTCATGAGATCCATGAAGAAAGGAAAAGGTGAATCCAGCTCAAGGAGGTTCAAAACCTCAACCTCCGTGCCTTCAAGTGCCTCAAGTAACTCAACCACATCCTCACATAAGAGTGATAAATACGCCAAAAATGGTATTAATCCTTTTTCAGAAAGTTCTACTTTTGATAGTGTCAAGTGTCATGGATGTTCTGGAATGGGTCACTTTGCTAATGAATGTCCAATTGTTCTAAGAAGAAAGAAGCTAAACTTTAACACCACCCTTAGTGACGACTCTGACACTGATGAAGATGAGGATGAGAAGGTTGTGTTATATGTTAGAATTGAAGAACTTAATGAAGACGACCTGATGGAGGTGGACAACACTGAAGAGTCCAAAAACACGGAAGATGCAAATGATCTCACTATCGTACCTTGTGGTGACACCAGCAACTGGTATAATGCATCTAACTCTGATGTATCAATGTCTGAGTGTGTTTCAGGTCAAAGAAATGAGGAAGAAGGAAACTTTGTCACTTCTCCAAAAGAGATGGAGAAAGTGAGTGATCTCTTTAACATTGTGGATAGAAGATGTGAAGAACAAAGTCACGAAATTGAAAGGCTTAAAGAAGAGAATCAGCCCTAATGAAGACAGCTTATGAGGTTAGAAGTTCTTCTCACTTGGAAGGACAAAGATGTCAGTCATCTGAAGGATAAGCTAAAGGAAGCTGATTCTGTCTTTGACAAAATCAATCGAGGACGAGACACTGATGATGAGATCCTTGCCACTAAGACATCTAATGGAAGTGGACTTAGGTATGAAAATCAAACGACTCCCAGTTCTAATCTTTTTGATCCTCAGAACATGATCAAATTTACGAAGGGGGAGTCTGACACCAGAGTGTCAAACGAGAAGGAAAAGTCAAAGAAGTATGTATGTCATTACTGTAACAAGGCAGGTCACATCAAGCCTTTCTGCAGAAAAAGAATTGCAGATGAAAACCATAAAACAGGTTCAAATTGTTTTGTTGTGTATACTTCGTTAAAAACTAACATTGCAGGTACATGATACTTTGACAGTGGCTTCTCCAGACATATGACAGGCGATCGATCATGTCTGTTAGACTACTCAGAAATCTGCGGTGGTTCTGTTACATATGGAGGAGGAGCTAAAGGGAGAATTGCAGGCAAAGGAACCCTGAACGTGCTAGACTTCCCTAAAATTCAACATGTGTTGTACGTGGAAGGTCTAACCGCCAATCTGATCAGCATAAGTCAGCTGTGCGATGATGGGATGGTTGTCAAATTCGACAAGGACGTCTGTGAGGTATACGATAAAACTAACAGGTGTGTTATGTTTGGCAGTCGATCCTCAGACAACTGCTATCAAGCTGAACAAGAAGGAAGATGTCTGGTGTCAAAGCCTGATGAAGATGAACTATGGTCGTCGAGATATGCCGAATGATAATCGAGATACACAACCAGAGATCTCGAAACGAACCTCCCAAGTCATAAAGAGAGAATTCCAACATTCGAGAAACTATAGATAAATGATGAAAAGCATAAATGCTCTCTAGTGCAAAGATTGTCTATAGAACCAAGGAATTGACACGGATCTGTACGCGAAAGCAGCCTAATGCGTAAGAAGTCGAACCTTGTTGATTTTGGCAAGAGTGTCGCAATGCGTCCCAACTCTGAATCAGAGTGGCGTAGCGGGAGCACGGAGGACCTTGACAAACATGTCCAAGTGCCAAGATAACCCCATATGCAGAACATTGAGTCGCGATATTTTGGGGCGAGAGCTCCGAGGTGAGCCCCAAACTCAGACCAAACACAAAAGGAATATGAAGGAAGTTAAATTCTAGCACGACTACTGTTTGTTCACAACAGGATGAACACGATGGAATGGTGTAGGGTTTGAGTCTACGATGGACAACACGAGTTGCCATTATGAATTTCTTGCCAAGGGTCGTTCTTAGGATACCAGGAATAAATTTTAATTAAATAAACCATGTGAATCCTATGCATGCTCCTACAAAATTAATTGCATAGGATGGATCTAGAGAATACCATATTTCACCGTTTGATCTACAGGACAGATCGGAGAATAACAACGATGAAATAGATCTGGATCTTGGATCTGGATCTTGATCTTGGACGCCGGCGTGGACGGTTGTTCCTACAGATCTGATCTTCTGATCTGTTCCTTTGCTCCTTAGAAATCTGGTGAGGATTATCTACCAAGTTGAATCCGAGATCTGGAGATATCGATCAGTTTCTCCCTACTGGATCAGCCGTCGCCCTTCTCTCCCTTTTTACTGATTATACTGAAAAGTCTCACTTGATCTGATGGAGAGAAGGCCTTATATAGTGTTAGGGTTTCTCAAAACCCTAACCCTAATGGGCTGTGAGCAATTAATGGGCCAGACCAGGGATCAGATGCAAATAATAAAGTGGGCCCTCTTTATTAATTAATTCTTCCTTGTTCAACCCAGAACATAATTAATTAATAAAATATTGTTTTAACCTTCACCACGGTAACAATGCTGACTCGCCCCTTTATTACCACGTTATTAGGAACGGGTTGCACCAAACTAACATGATCCACATATTTAAGGCTTTAGACATTCATTAATTAATTTGGCATATGACAATTAGCCACAATTAATTAATCTCTTATTTCCTGAGTTACACCACTCACTCCTTTTCACTTATGCCTGAATTAAATAATTCAACCTGCAGGGTTTAGCATAATGAACCTTGTGAGCTCCTCAGGGAATGTCACCATCCTGAAACGGATATGCTTACCAAAACGTCCAGACTAAGCAGGCCACACACAAATCGCCAACACCCAAAATAGCAGTATTAGAGTACATGTAAGACTCGCCACTCTAGTAAATTAAAGTGTGGCCAATCTGTGTGTGCCCCTTATCCTTCAGTTAGGTTTAAGATCATAGGAAGTATGTTAGGGATCTGGCTCATTCGTATGTCAATGTGAATGGCACATCCCACTGTTGATCCCGTCAATACATAACAATGTACCGACACATCAAGTAGCTAGGATAAGCCCACTTATGAACCGATGTGCCGCAGCTTAGACCGACAGCCTATCCAGGGACCGTCTCAGCTGTGATACTGTTTATATCTCGCTAGGTCAAACGATTCATATGATCCTCTGTGATCTACTACACACCATATGATCATCCCTATAGGCGAGATAATAGGATATTATAGTTCGTTGTATGTTTGTTCCATCAGACAGCGAGCACTTTTGCGGCAACATATATGAAGACCAGTGTACAAAACACTTAATCACATATGCTTTCAGTATATAATTCCAACAAATGGACGATGCTAGTCCTAGATAATACGTAAGAGCTATAGTGCTAGAATGAGGATAAACCGGGAATAAAGCCGATGTTAATCAAAAAGCTTGTGGTATTACTTACCGGACAATTAAAAGTATAGTACCATCTAAAGTGCCACTAGGGAAGGAATGTAGTCCACCATCTCAAGAAAAGAGCCGAGTAAAGAAATACACTAGACCCTGGAACGATGAAGAACATAAATCGAAGTGACTCAGCAATCCACCGGAGATAGAGGAGGTACGAAGTCGATAGAAATTTATGAACCAACACTCCGCTAAGTACATTGACCATGAGTAATGTAAGAACTCCGCAAAGGAATCACACTTGAGAAGTTAAGAACTGAAACCTTGAGGACTATCCGAGATAGTCGAAGAGGATGGTCCATATCATCGGTAAACTTAGTCGCCACGAATGTACGAGGAGCGTAATGAATTTAATCAACCTCAATCTCGCGAGTTGCGTATGATGTTAAATACGATAGATGACGCCAAATAATAGCGCAAGGCCTACGTTATACCATGACGGAAAGCCTAAAATAGCTCATAGGAAACTTGTGAAAAACCGTACGAAAGGAATACCAACACCGAACGTGACGCGATAACGCCAAATAAAGGAGTCGCTCAGAAACTTGAATAAAAGTACAAGGAAGTAAAAGTCGGAACTATTCCTACAATAGCTTTCAATTTTTGAGGACGAAAATTTTTGTAAGGCGGGTAGGATGTAATGCCCGCGAAAATCCGAGCCTTTTTACTAGAATAAATCTCGATAGCAAATACAAGAGAAGATATCCTATTTAATTAATTACTATTATCTCAAGTGAGATATTAGAATTTCTCTCGCGATTATTAATTAAATCGCATGCGATTACAGATAAATTATTGAGAAGAGAATTAAATAGTCTTCTCACTATTTTCGATCGCTTAGTTAATTAAATAATATATTGGGATTCAGATTCTCAATTTTGGGTAATTAATTATTTGGGAAGAATTATGGAAATATATATATATATCTATATTGTGAAGATGTTGCAACCAATCATTGATGAGTTAATTCCGATGGAAAATACCGGAATGAATTTCTTGGCTCCAATATTATTATTTTTGTCCTCGTGATTATTTGGACTCAAAATTATTTTAAATTAAATTGATTATTTTGGAATGGAAGGATTTGATTAAATTGGGATTATAACCCAAAGTAGGAAATAAATAGATTAATGTGTTTAAGTAAATAAAGAATAAAAGGGGAAATTACCATGCTAGAGTTTCTTGAGGGTGTGTTTAAAATTTTAAGTTAGGATAATTTAGTAAACACCAAAATAATTAGATTAAAAATATCCTAACCCTATTTTTTTCCAATAAATCCCTTTTTCCTTCTAATTTCCTTCTCTCCCTTGATCGACTCCCTCTCCCCCTCTCCTTCGACTCTTCCTTCTCCAACACACCATTGAAGGTGCAGCCCTTCTCTCTACCGATACCCCACCCCAAATTGCTCGATTAGCCTTAATAATCACATATTCAGAATCCCCTCTCCTTCCTCTCCGTTTTGATACCAAAAGCCCCATCAATTTCTCACATCCAAATTTTCTACCTAGCTGGAAATCGAAAGGAAAGGACACGAACTGAGGATAAACGAAGTCTACTTGGTTAAGAGGAGCAGGAAACACGAAGGTTTGAGCGAGAAGAGCTCAAGAACGTCGATTCCAAAGAGGAACTCCAAATCTGAAATTTCCCCTCTCAAGTAGGATCTTTTCCTACCTCTCTTAATCTCCTAAGCACGAATATTAAATTGCATGTACGATCAATAGGCTAGAGATGCGATTTTTGTTAAGTTGCATTTATAAATTGATGAATTGTTCTCTTACTTGTTGGATTGATGTTATGCTGCGATGATATGTTTTTGAAGCTTCCATGGTTATGAAATTACTTAAAATGAGTTGAGGAATAGTTTTGATGCAAAGATGTGAAAACCTAATTCTCTGCCCAATCTGTTGGGGCACGGCAGACAAAGTAAACGATTGTGGATTGTGCTAATTTTCGAATATGATAGACTATAATGAGTTAGGGTCATGTAGGATTTGGAATTTCTTAAAAAGGTTATGTGGTTTGTGAGTTATGACCTCTACAATTTCGTGTGGCAAAACTGTGGCAGAATATGTTTCAATGCTTGGGGAAAATAGATAACCCTTTTAGAAATAATTCTAATTATATAAAAATCTTAGACATTGTGTTGATTATATATGCCAAGTTTCATCCTTGTATATGAACTGAGGAATAAATGGAAAATAAGATAAGACACGCTTCGGTTTTGGTAGAATCTGCTACTTAGTAAGAATTTCAGAACAGCACCCCTGTTTTCCTTTGTGTGTTAAGTTTTCTAAATGATCTCCAATTAATCTGAAATTTAAATATGTTTTACTTAACAATGTTATAAAGAGTTTGGCTTTTTTTCATATTAAAATGTTAAGTGGTCTGAAAGTTATGCACTCCGTAAAATTATGTGCCGTTCTGTGTCGCATTTTAAAAATGGTTTTTGAATCTGCCTTTAGACATCTTAGAAAAGCTTAATAATTTTAATATACATTCTAGACATGTTAACTAGTAATCTGCACGAAAATCATGTCATTTCACCAAGTAGTGTAATTATTAAAAATCCATGAAGTTGATTATTGAAATCTGTGAACTGCTGGGAGTAATTAGAATTTGCTTAATGTTGGGCTTCACCATTTTAAAATGAACATTCCTTTTAACGAACCGTCACTTTGAGCACGTGCACATTAAAATCTAATTTTTATAAAATTAAAATCAGCCTCACTAGATGTCTAAATTATTTTAATGATTACTTTGAAATTGGACTAGTTAATTAGGCAAAACTCACATTGTGGGACTTAGAATAAATTGGGCTAATTTTCAGATTTTACTAGAAATTTCTAAGGCCTAAATGCATAATTGGTTCACCTAGATAACTAAAGATAATCGATTTGGATTAATAACAAGGTGTTAATGGGATCACTAATTCTTTTCATTAATTAATAATTAACATAGTAACTTAGATTGAACTTATTCACTAGACTAATAAGTTAATTAAGTAATTAATATTTATCTAATGAATAGAACCTATAATTTCATAATCTTATTTAATAATAATTTGAATTGCATAATTTGTAATGGAATAATTAATTGAATTATTTTGATTAAATAATTTGGATAATTATTTGAGTTAAAGACATTGTAGTAATTTATTTTAGAACTTTAATTAGGTACTTTAATTGCCAAGAAGAAAGCATCACTTAGGAGAATCAAGTGAATCGAACGCTCCTTCAAAATTAAGGTGGGCACTACTTTATCCTAAAAATGATATTTCGCAAATGTTTTCAAATAAAATAAAAGTGTTTTTGTTTTAAACTATGGAGCACCGTATAACTATTTTTGGCACCTTTGCAATTGATAATTGATGTTGTTGGTATTGATGGTGATTATGAATGATATTGGAGATGTGCTGGATCGGGGATTAGCTACCTCCGTGGTTTTGTAAGTCTAATGCATTAGCCCGGATAGTAATAAGACTACCGGTTGGTAAGGACTCTGATTCTTTTACCGGGTGGATGGCGAGCGGCCACTCCCATCTTACCCTTATGTGAATTATATGACGATATGATGAAATTGTGGTGATGTGATTGTTGGGATAATGATTGTGTTGGTGCCATAAAATGAGTGGGCATGCCCTTGTGAGGTAAAACGTTTTGTGCATTCACAAGTTCTTTTCAATAAAACTCTTATGTTATGCATGTGCGATACGGTGCGTTTCCATAATATATATATGTATTCTATTTTCGGGACACCGTGAACACTGGGTACGCGGAGTACTCAGCCCCTGTTTGTGATTTCCCCACATGCAGGTAACAGGTGACGAAGTGGCGGTGGCGTTGTGGCAAAGGGGATGGTCGTGAAGATAGTTGTGTGGACTTATTGAAAATGTAAAGTTGTTTCGAGACTTTGTTACATGTTGACATTCTTATTTATTACTTGAGGCATATCTCATTTGAAATCCCCTCCAAATATTGATCGTGTCGAGTCGAGTCGAATGATTTATCTTTATCTCTCTTGTTGTTGGATCCCTATCAATTTGAATATTTACCTAGCATGTTATTCATGGTCTTTGTTATTATTCCGGTACATGAGCTGTGGGCTATGTCTTCATACATAGACCCAATGGGTTTCTTTCTTGCAAACGTGTATTTATTGTTCCAAGTTGTACTTGGCGTAAGACCCGCGTGGAGATCATTATTTGAATCTATTTGTCATTCTTCTTTCAAGCATGTACATGTCTTATTGTTCTCCAAGCGTGTTAATGAGTAATTCATTTTGATCTCGTTATGCTTCAACTATTATTCATGTTATGATATATTCACTTCAAATCCAATGAAGCATATTTAAAGCTTATTAGATTATTCTACTCAAATCGCTTTCGTCTTTTTAATCCATCATTTATGTTAAACTCAAATAATTTCCAAATTATTTCAACTTCATTATTGTCAAAGCATTTTTAATTTGTTCAAAACCCTTAGCGTGCATTGTCCGCACGTGGGACTGTCGCATAGGCCCGGTTTGGGGGCGTGACAGTTAACACGGCGTTTCATCTGATCAACAGGGTCTATCTCCGACCTGGAACAAAGACCACACCTTATGAAATTCTTAATGGTAAGAAACCTAACCTAAAGTACTTACATGTCTTTGGGTGTTTGTGTTTTGTGTTGAACGACAGGGATTATCTTACCAAACTGGACACAAGGAGCAATAAAGCCCTATTCCTTGGGTTTGCTAGCAACAGTCGAGCCTATCGAGTCTACAACCTTGACACTCAAACAATCCAGGAGTCAGTCAATGTTGTGTTTGACGAAGCTCGCTCTCTGATTGAGAAGATCGATGAATTAGATGCATCTCATCTAATTGAAAGTTCTGAAGAACCGTCTACCAATGAACAGTCACCCAGTGATCAGTCTACCTCGAGTCAAACTTCAACAAACTTTGACACAGATGACCACTCTGACACCCCAATGTCAAACCATGACAGAAGGGACCCTCCTCTCAGAATATGGAAGGATCATCCCACATCTTAGGTAATCGGAAATTTGACAGAGGGAATCCAAACTAGGAAGAAGGATCATGTCAATTACCGAGAAATGGTCAGATCTATGTGCTTATCTTCAAAATTTAATCTCTTACACTCTGCAAGTTATTTATCACTAACTGAACCAAAGAATGTCAAAGATGCTCTTGCAGAGGAATTTTGGATTAAGTCCATGCAAGAGGAACTAAGTCAATTCGAGTATAATGATGTTTGGGAGCTGGTTC
The DNA here is from genome assembly GCA_026898455.1 of Plectranthus barbatus. Lineage (NCBI taxonomy): Eukaryota > Viridiplantae > Streptophyta > Magnoliopsida > Lamiales > Lamiaceae > Plectranthus > Plectranthus barbatus. Next base: position 21,888 of record JAPKLW010000537.1, read on the forward strand.
CAAGGCCGAATGACAAAAATGTTATTGGAACCAAATGGATTTTCAAAAACAAGACTGACGAAAAGGTCAATGTCATGAGAAACAAGTCAAGATTGGTTGCTCAGGGGTATACGCAAGTTGAAGGCATTGACTTTGACGAGACATTTGCTCCTGTGGCAAGATTAGAGTCAATCTGTCTCTTGATTTCTATTGCTTGTGCTACAGATTTCTCACTTTATCAAATGGACGTTAAAAGCACCTTCTTGAATGGGATTCTGGAAGAGGAAGCTTATGTCGAGCAACCCAAAGGGTTTGAAGATTTGTCAAAGTCGGATCATGTTTACAGGCTCAAAAAGGCCCTTTACGGCTTAAAACAAGCTCCTCGAGCATGGTATGCCAGACTCACCGAATTTCTATTGGATTTAAGGTTTGTAAGAGGTAATGCTGATAAAACCCTCTTTGTTAAACATTTAGGAAATAATTTTATTATAGCTCAAATTTATGTGGATGATATTGTGTTTGGTGCTTCTGATGTCAAACTTGTCGATGAGTTTGTCACCAACATGTCAAACATGTTTCAAATGAGCATGGTAGGTAAATTAAATTATTTTTTAGGTTTACAAATTATGCAACGTAAAGATGGAGTCTTTATATCTCAGTCTAAGTATGCTTTAGGAATTGTTAAAAGGTTTGGTCTAGATAATTCTAAACACATGAAGACACCTATGTGAAGTAGTGATAAATTATGTAGAGACAGTTCTGGTGTCAAAGTTGAACCTACTCTTTACCGAAGCATGATAGGAAGTCTCTTATACTTGTCTGCTAGTCGTCCAGATATTTTGTTTAGTGTTGGTGTATGTGCTAGGTACCAGTCTGACCCCAAGGAGTCACACTTAAAAGCTGTTAAAAGGATAATTCGATATATCTCTGGCACTCCTAATTTGGGACTTTGGTATACAAAACAGTTTGGCACTAACATTACAGGATATAGTGACGCAGATTGGGCAGGTGACGTGGACGATAGGAAAAGCACAAGTGGTGGAGGTTTTCTGATTGGTGCAAACTTAGTATCATGGTCAAGCAAGAAACAGAATTGCATCTCACTATCCACAGCTGAAGCTGAATATATCTCAGCAGCTAGTGGGTGCACTCAACTACTTTAGATGAGACAAATGTTAGAAGACTACGGTTTGCCTTCTGAAACTCTGACTCTCTTGTGTGATAATGCTAGTGCGATAGAAATTGCTAAAAATCTTGTCCAACACTCACGCACAAAGCACATTGATATAAGACACCACTTTATACGTGATTTGGTTGAAAAAGGTTTAATTACTTTAAAGTTTGTCTCAACGAAAGAACAAATAGCAGATATATTTACTAAAGCTCTTGACTTTGAGAGATTCTCATATTTGAGAAAATCTCTAGGCATGTGTAACCCCCCTGCCTAATGATTTAACTATATGTGACTGCTCACCAATCTTTGACACTGTGTTGTTAAAGTTTGTTCTTTTTGTCGATTATTTATTTTCATGTTATAAAACTGAGAGATACAAGAGTGAGATCTCAAAGTTATAAAACATGGTGATTATGATCTATTTGTTTTTCAAATTTACTGGAAGTACTATGGACAGAAAGTTGTTAGAACTCTGACCATGTGGAATCAAAGTTTATTTGTGAAATGAATAGGCTATCTCTTCTGTATCTCATTTAGTACTAAAGATTGGACGTGATTAGGCACACAATCTTTGTGGAATGATTAATGAGATTGTTTGTATCGACACTTTGTAACTTTGACACCTCAGTATCAAACTTGGTAGCAGTCACCATACTTTAAATCTTTTCGAGCTTAATTTGTTTTTCTCTGCAAGCTTGTTTTTAGTTGTTGCGAATTTTAAGGTTTTTAAATTTTAATTTTAACCTAATCCGACTTAATCTGATTTAATTTGATATTTACCTAAGTTTTAGGAGTTTGTTTTTAGATTTTTTGCATTATCCTTGATTTCAGTTTAAATCCCCTTATTTTCGATATATTTGTTATGTTTGTTACACAAATTACACACCTCACCCCCTACTTAAGTGTTTTGTTGCAGCTACTTGTCACATCAATCACTCACGCCTCTCAAAGCACTCCCTTCACCACAAACCGTTCAACTCCACTCTCTCTCCCACGTCTCACACAATCCCCTCACATCCTCTCTCTCTCTGAACCTCCTCGTCTCTCTCTCAAAACCACCATGGCCGATAAAGAAATTCAGAACCTCCTCGCCAAAACCCTTGCCTCACCTGACGGAGCCAAGATACTCCAATGCCTTCTCGAAAGCCAAATGGATAAAGCATCTCAAACTTCAACCTCTCAACCCGCCATTGAAGGCACCTCACACCCTCTAACCTCTGAAACCGAAACCACACCTCCATCTCTGACATCACACCTCCGGCCACCTCTGATATCACACCACCACCTACTTCCACCGAACCCACTCCTCAAATCATCACCGAACCTTCAATCTCTCACCCTACTAAGCCACCTGCGAAAGAACCTACCGCCGCCTCTCACTCCTCTCCATCAAAATCTGAAAACCCTAACCCACCTTCCGAGCCATCGATTGAGGAGTCAGACAAGGCGTTTGACGAAGAAACAGAGCGAATCTTGCAGGAACCCTTCCTCCAACCTGATTCCTCCGCCCTGCCCTCTAAGTCCTTTGAAGATCTTCCTCTCTCCGCTGTTGGAGAAAATCCATCAGAGATCCTACATGAGCCACCACTTCGCTATGCTCTCCCTGACCAAGAAGGTTTCCCCATCGATGTTGAAGAACCGGGGAATCTGAAACTTATCTCTGACGATATCCAACAACTCGAGGGAAAGATGACTGAACGAAGATCCGAAAGGATTTTTCAAGAAACTGTGAAGAAGGAGTACAAAAAACATGCTGCCACCCGCCGGAAGAAAGTGAAGCCAAGGAGGTTTCAAAGAAGTCTGACTGACACTCCCCATGTCTTCACCAAGGATGACGATCTGCCAGAGCAGTCCCAAAAGTCTGACACCGTCATGTCAGACTTCGAGTCCGGTGATCAGGACAACTCTGACGATGAGGATTTCCAGGTGGACCCTCAAGCAACCGAACAATCCGAGGAGCATGCCGATTCCAGTGAAGAACAGTGATACGTGCATAAAATGACCCACATTTCGATGTGTGCGCATGCTTGTTTGTGGCTATTTTACTTTCGTATCATATGTTTTTATCGTATTTTGGTTGTGTTTTCGTGTTTTTGTGTCATGAATGTTGTAGGATAGGTTTTGGGCATAAACGAGCATTTTTGGTGGAGTTCTGGAGGAAAATCGCACGTGTTTGGAGTTTGGAGGCGTCGACCGACCGAGCGGAGCAGGACCAGCCGAGCGAGGGGTACAGAGGGCTCGACCGGCCGAGCCAGGCCAACAGACAGAGGGCTCGACCGGCCGAGCCAAGTTGGACTGGCCGAGCCAGGCCAACAGACAGGTGGCTCGGTCGAGCCACTTCGACCGCGCGAGCCTGGCCGGGTTTCTCCAGCATTTTGGCGGTTTCCAGCTTCGACCGGGCGAGCCATACTTCGACCGGGCGATCCAAGGCCCTGTTTGCTTGCCTATAAAAGGGGGAAATTCAGTTATTTGAAGAGCTTTTGGTCATTTTTCATTAGATCTAGTTAGGAGTTCCCCTAGATTCCAATTTCCATCACGATTTCATCTCAATCTTATAGTATCAAGGAGATTAATTCATCAATCCTTGGAGGAGAATTGAAGATCCAAGGTGGTAGATTAAGACATACAAATCCAATTGGGGAAGATTTCAATCTCTACTTGTCAATTGTAATGGATGTATTTGATTTCAACTTTGTATTGTTACAATTGAGAGGTATGATGTTCTAATTCAATTTGGATGTTGATTTGAGTAAGGATGCATGAAGATTAGGTTTGATAATTGTTTGTTTACTTTCCTTTGAGAGCTTGAATTGCACTAGAACTTGTTCCTTACCTCTTAGGTGTAGGTAATAGCCAACTTAGGAGGTAGTTGACGTGAACGCTGCAGCCAATACGCGGGCGGAATCATCGTGAATAGTGTAGATTCATACGATTTTAGTTCCAATCCATGTGCGGTGCTAGGTCGTAGGGCAATAATTGACGATCTATTTGGAGTGGTCTAGGGCTTAATAACGTGACTGTTTGCAAGTCTTAGCATCATCAACCGTTAGCTCGCCGTGACAAGGGGTTAACGAGTGTAGGGTCGATTGCTCAATCTCCTAGGGATTAAAATGTGTTTACATCAATGATTAACCTAATTGGATTGCATCTACATTCATTTCAACATCCTATCTTCCTAATTTGAGTATTTGCTTGTCTTGGTTTACCGATTTGTGGAAAGAATTGATTGAAAGATGATTGTTAGTTTAATTCATTGTTTGTCATATGTTGTTAGCATAGGTTTAAATTGATTGCCTAGTTGATAAAAACTACTCAACGATTCTATTTTACCTAGCTATAAGACTTTGCCATAGAATCTCGGTATTCTAGCGGGCGAAGGGAAGAAGAACCTGGATTTGACAAATTTTATTCTTGTGTAGCTAGGAGTCTAATTTGATTGAACTTTTAGTTGCATCAAACAGCCAGAGAAGAAGAAAAAGAAGTCTGAAGCAGCTACCTCAGTCAAGAAGCCCAAGCCAAAGCCGAAAAAGTCAGTGTCAAAGTCAACCAAACGCCCAGCAAAATCTGATTCTCCAGAACGATCTGAAGTCAAACGCTCAAAGAAGCCCAAGGTTGAGCAATCTGAGTCCATAGAGCCCACACCACCGAAAGGGAAAGGTACTCAGTCCTCCTCTGATGATAATAATTCTGATTATGATGCTAGCCGGTCATACTCTGTCAAGTATTATCACTGCTATGCTAAAACACTTAAGGTGCTTTATTCTAAGAGGGAGTTCAAAATGGAGAAAGTGATGGATTCTGCTATGTTTTCTAAGTTTGGGTTAGACGTTCTGCTTAAGAGAAGGGGTCTCCTTAACACTGTCATTGAATTTTCTGCCTTTAGCCCGTCTTTGATTTTAGAATTTTTTGCCAATATGTTAAAGGATGAAGTCTTTCATACTGGGAAACTAAAGTATGGGAAGTCGTTTGTTCGGGGGAAAATTATTAAGTTTGATCCTGATACCATTAACACTTTCCTGGGGTTAAAGTCTGTCAAAATAGAAGGGTTGTCAAAGTCTGTAGAGAATGAAATGGTTGTTGAACTCACGGGTGGAAAGACAAAGACATGGGTGACCAAGCTCCCTGTCTCCTCTTTGACATGGAAGTACGTTGCCCTGTTCAAGATCAGTGTTCACAACTGGATGCCAAACAAGAACCTTTCGGTGCTTTCAAATGAGCAAGCAGAGTTCCTCTACAGAGTGGGCTATGGTCTTCCCTTCAACTTTGGCCAAGTTGTTTTTACTAACATCTTCCGTGCAGTCACCAAAGCCGACTCCACCTACCTGCCACATCCTTGCCTTCTCCATGCGCTGATTTTATCTCAATGAGTCACTCCGTTAGATGAAGATTTGCAGTCTGATCCAATCCCACTGGTCTTTGAGCAATCTCTGACTAGGAAAGGTGATTCTAGGGTCAAAGACTTGTCATATGCTCCGAGTGACATTTCTGAGGATGAAGAAGTGGATGCTGGCTCTTCCAAGATTCGCCAAGCCAAGAGCCTCCTCAAACAAGCCTTAAAGCTACTTCAGGATCTGGAGTAAGTTTTCCAACCTGCTTTCATTCAGGGGGAGACCTTGGAGGAGTGCCGATCTAAAGACATGGTGGAAACTGGCTGCTGCTTTGACTCTGACCCCTACTCCTGCTTTAATGCTTTAATGTTTTCTAAACAATTTAAGGTTTCTTTGTTTTTGGTACTGAATACTTTATGATTCAGGGGGAGTATTATGCGAACCCTGTAATCATTTTAATTTGCTTATGCAATGGTTCCTTTTTGCTTATGGTTGATCCATTATTTATTACTTTTATTATGGTTGCACCATATTTTTTATGGCAATGAATGCTATTTTGTTATGTATGATCCATATGGAATGAAAACAGGTCGGATAAGCTTAAGGGGGTGATTGTGAAGTACGAATATGCGAATATGTAAGTTTAACACACGGTTGTCAAACTTACTCGCATTGACAGGTTAAAGTCAAACCTTATATACTTACAACTTTGACTCCTCAATGTCAAAGTTTCGAATCTGTTTGTTACAACTAACTCCTATATTTTTGGAAACTTATATTTATCTGTTTGATGACGTTTTTACAGGTCCTATTTATTAGGATTCGTTTATATTATGTCTATTAATTATGTCTTATTAATTATATACTTTATATTATTATTCTAGGTTGTTATTTTAGTTCCTAAATAATAGGGAGCACCTCTACATCTTTATCTAACCCCCACGTGAGTTAGTGGGAGTTCATTTTGTTGTATGAACAGGTAAAGACGTGGAAGAAGACACTATCCATTGCCAAGTAGTGGAAGAAGTGCTCGTGTGCTCCAAGTTCTTTAAATAAGAGACGAAGAAGACTAGAGACTTAGAGCTTGAGAGGTTAGACACATCCATACAAGTTCTCTAGGCTGAATCGTCTTTCTTCAATCTTTCATCAAGCGCACGAAGTCTACAACCGAGTTGTGGAATCCATCTCCGGAGAGTGAATCCTATGGTGGAGAAACATTTGGGTTGTATCGTGTGTATTAGTGTTTGATTGTTTTCGTAGGAATTTTTCTAAGGAGTGAACTTAGGAAAATTTCTATCTTGTTTAGTATTTTGTTCTTCACTTGTAAAAACTTTGTTTGAATAAGTGAAAACTATTTTGCCGTGTGGCTCTCGAGGGGTTATGATTTATAAACCTTCGAAAAATTAATTCCGCTGTGTCAAGCTCTTTAGCTTCCACGTGTGTTAAAATACTCTGTTTTGAGTGTGTCAAACTTTTGTGTTTTACTATCTTTGACACCATTGTGTTAAACTCGGGCACTAAATTATATCAATTGGTATCAGAGCCTCTACTTGACGGACTAAGTAGTTTCTTTCCTGAGTGCAGTTTTTCACAATGGATATGTCGAGTGTACCAGCCCGTCCTCCCGTGTTGGATTGCAATGGGACCAACTACAACATGTGGAAAACCCGTATGCAAATTTATATTAAAGTTGTTGATGAGAGAGCTTGGGCAGCGTTGCTGGAAGGATGGACACCATTGTGTTAAACTCGGGCACTAAATTATATCAATTATGATATAATTAAAGTTTGTGCTAAATATGAATGAATCTCAGTCATTGGATTGTAGCATCAATGGTTGAGATTAAAGCATTAAAGATTAAAAAATTAAGCATAATTCACGTTCGTGCTTAATTGTTTTATAAATCATGCTTAATTCGATTCAGCATGATTTATAAAGCAAAAAAGCATAAAATCTGGAAAAATATTTTAATCTCAACCATTGGTTTTTTTTAGATGAATGGTGTAGATTCATTCCTATTTAGTACAAACTAATTTTTAGTATGAGATCCACTTAGGGGTGGCAAATGGGTCGGGTTCGGGTTGGCGGGTCGGGTTGTGACTTGATAATAACAAGCGACACGCCAACCCGAACCGACCCGTATATTTTTGCAGGTCAGAAATCTCAACCCGAACCCGACCTGTTTATTTTCTGGTCGACCCAAAACTGTCCCGAAATAACCTGTTTAATTATTTTAAAAATTAAAAAAAAATGTGTTAATTAATTTAAAAATTAATAAATTGTGATAATTATTTTAAAAATTAAAAAAGTGTGGTAACTATTTAAAAAATTTTGTTTTAGGCTATATTTTATTTATTAAATTTTTATATAATTATATTTCATAAATAATAATAATAATTAATATTATTGGTGGGTCAAATGGGTTCGCGGGTCAACCTGAGATTGACCCGAACTCGACCCGAATATTAAATGGGTTGTCGGGTTGACCCGAAACTGACCCAAAAATTAAATGGGTTGACCCAACCAGTTTTTTTCGTATTGGGTTCGTGTCGGGTTGGAGATTGTCGCCCCTAGATCCACTCCATATATATATATATATACACACACACACATAGGGGTGTGTTAAAGTGACTAGTACCCCTTTAGATGGGAGAAGATTTATTTCTAGATTGGATGGTTAGGATCAAATTTAAAATTAAGATTTAGATTTGATTACTTGGATATTTTAGCCATTTTTGGATAGATATTAGATTTGACTTATCTAATATTAGGGGATCACATCTCATAATTATCTCTATTCATAATACGTAATTGTTTTTTCTTTATTCTTTCTCCTCTTAGATTTTTGTAAATATTTTATATAATCATAATTTATTCAATTTAAATTATTTTTTCATGTATCATATATCAAATTAAAATTAATTTAATTATCTTTAAAACGAAATCCCTATTGGATATGCTTTGAATAAGATATCATAGTAAAAATAAAAATTAGTGAGTTTATTCATAAATCATGTATTAATGCATTTATAATGCAACAAAATATAAAGGATAATGCAACAACTAAAACTAAATAATGCACCATAAAACAATGTTTATGTAAAATTGTAACATTAATAAGTTAAAATGAATAATACAACAGAATATAAAGAATAATGCAATAATTAAAATTAAATAATGCAACATAATATAAAGTTTAGGTAATAACATAAGTAAAACTAAAACATTAATAAGTTAAATTGAATAGTGCAACAAAATATAATGGATAATGCAATAACTAAAACTAAACAATGCAACATTATATAAAATATAATGTGATGACATATGTAAAGTGACATCAATAAGTTGTATTGAATAATGCAACTTAATATAAAAGATAATGCAATAACCAAAATTAAATAAATGCAAAATATAAAGGATGTTGTATGTAAAACTAAAACATTAATAAGAAGAATTAAATAATGGAACATAATATGAAAGAACTAGAACTAAATAATGCAACATAATATGATAGATAATGCAATAACGTATGTAAAGCTGAAAATTACAAAGTTTTATTTTTTTACTATGATTTTTTACGTTAAACAAATGCAATATGAATTTCGTTTGAAAGATTATTAAATTATCTTTAATTTGATATATGATACATAAAAAAATAATTTAAATTAAGTGAGTTATGATTATTTAAAATTTTATAAGAAGTTTGAAGGAGAGAGAATATTAAAAAAAAATAAAAGTTAGTTGGAGAAGAGAGAGATTATAAGATTCTTTGTAACCACCATATTTTATTTACCTAAACACCCTTAATTAGAATTTATGATCAAAAAAAATAAAAATCAAATATAAAATTTAAAATCATATCTCAATCATTAGATTTGACAAATCAAATGTACATATTTATTCTCGTCTCCTATCTAAAAGGGACTTGTGATATGATCACAACTATATATATATATATATATATATATATATATTGGGAGTGGATCAGGTGAGAAAAAGTCCCCTGTGACAAAAAAAAGAATGAATCTGATCCATTAGATCTCAGTAAATCAATGGTTGATATACAATTAAGCCGCAACTGTAACATAATCAAGCAACAACTAAAACACAATCAAGCAATTTCTTGATTGTATTTTAGTTGTTGTTTGATTGCATATCAACCATTGATTTATTTAGATGTAATGGATAAGATTCATTCTTTTTTCTTACAGGAGGATTTTTTTTTTACATGATCCCTTCTATATATATATATATATATATATATATATATATATATATATA
>JAPKLW010000537.1:31659-44822 GCA_026898455.1 Plectranthus barbatus
TATATATATATATATATATATATATATATATATATATATATAGGGATGCAATCCAGTGAGAAATAAGAACAAATCATCGCCATTAATTTTGATGAATGTACGCTAGGGATTTTACCAAGATTTTTGGTCATTTATCTAAAAAAACCTGCATTATAGGGTATTTTTATCATTTTGTATTTATTTAAGATTCTGTTTGCATATTCAGCCTCGACATTGTAATATCTGGAAAAAAAATTATTACTTGAATTATAAATTCATGAAATAAATTTATAAGTGTTATCATTAAAATTTTTCTATCAAATGGAGGAATGCTAATGTGAAGAATATATTCAATTGAGGGATATGGAAAGAGATACATGAATTAAATCATCATACATGAATTATTTTTCCACATGCTACATACCTAAGAACCTATCAACTATTTCACAAGTTGAGAAGAAATGAGCGTAGAAGTGTTCAAGGAGGGAGCAGGAAATTAAGGCATATATATTCCTAGAGATTTTACCTAAGGAATTGCACATGCACACCCTACCTTATAGCTTACAAATTGAAGAAGACGGAAGCGTGAGAAATTTCAGAGAGAAGAATGAAATTTAATTCAGGAGATATCATCTAAGATATCCCACATGCCTAGTCTACGGAGGAGTTAAGAAAGGAAGACTGCAGATGAGAGAAGTCAAGCATTCCAGCCTCTATATAAATGCCTCTGTTCAACACCCTTCAGTGCAGCCTCTTCTCTTAATTTTTCGGCTACTCTCCAGCGAGTATTTCTTCGTGCCACCGCCACCCTCATATAACCTGTACTTCAGAGGTTATACGGAAATTAAGAGCACCGAATTTCATCGTGAAACGAGAGAGAAATCACCGTCCGAAGTCGCTGCGACGATCAGTCGAAATGTCCGCACCAATCTCTGCACACAAAACCTTCCAACTGCACCTGTTCATCACTAAATTCCGGAATCATTCCGGCAAAATTTCGACACACCACCACCACCCACTCGAATCCTGTACTACGTAGTTTACGCAGCAACCCAGATCACCCAATTCCATCGTGAGATGAGGAAGATATCGCTGTCCGAAGTTACTGCGACTGTAAGTCAGGATTTCCGCAATATTATTTATAACTCGATAAATTGACGACGAAACTTAGATTGGCTTATATATACATGTTCCTCATGAAAGCAGAAGCATTTTGACACCCATTCCCGGCCGAGCCACCCAGCGGACCGTCGTCGCTGCCGCCGTGAACAGCAACAGCAAGGTAAGCTTCACCTCTTTTTTTTCTCGGCTGATTTTTCAGTTTTCCGGCGAGGTGTGGTGCATTTCATGGTCTTGGATCGATATAGAGTCGGATAGGATAGGTGACGGAGGTTGGAGAGGTCGGAGAAGCGGAGCAGAGCCGGCAGTGAGCAGCATCGGCTGCACGCTTTTCTACGTATATAAGCGTGTGTGTAATTTTCTTTTCTTCGTAAAAGACACACACACTAAACACACATATATATTTATATTACCATATTATTATTACACACACATGAACACCTATAATATATATATATATATATATATATATATATATATATATATATTATATTATTATAATACACCACACACACACACAGATATATATATATATAAATATATTATATTATTACACACACACAAATATATATATATATATATATATATATATTATGATTTATTATATTAATTTATTTTATATTTGTGTAACTTGTTCAATTAGCTAATTGATTGTGTCAATTAGATTTAACGATATTTCAAGTGTTTATAACTGTTGTAAATTATGTAATCAAATTAGATACGTAATTGAACGATAAATCATTTTGAATTGTTTAACACATTGTTGAACATGAGTTTAGCCGTTTAATATATAAACGAGCTTAATTTCAGTTGGTTTGTTAACCGTGGATTGGTTAACATGTACGATTAAGTTTATTTTAGTTACATGACTGTCTTAAGATATGAGATTGCATGTTGAATTGTTGAGTTATCAGTCCAGTCAGTAAAGCCAAAAACCTGAAATCCTAACACATCAACTGAAAGCTAACTATTTAATAGTTAGACTATGAATTCTAACGTATTTCTATGCCGTATTGATGTTTGAAGGAATCACGAGGAATCACCAACGCTCATCAACTCTATAAAGTCATCTCAAATTCATACGCTCTTGAAAAGGTGGGGACTATTTCGGTAAAAATCCAAAAATTGCCTTTTCGAGCTTTAAGCTCATTTTTCCAAAATGTGTAATAAAATGTTTTTGTTTTAAATTGATTGTCTATGCCAAATGTTTTTGTGATGTCATATCTGAACCTCTGGTTGATTAAACTCCCGGAGAGATAAATTTATAAGGTCTGAACCGGGTACCAAATCTCGCGCTAAACCTTATAAATGTTGAAGAGGATTGTTATCCTATGAACGTTGAGTCATTAGCTCCGTAATTCTCATGTCCCTCAGTTGGTGTGCTGACACCTCAAGTTGTGATAAGGAGAGGTACGAGGTACCTATAAAATCGATCGGGTCTCACAGGTATGCCCTGAGATCAGTGCACTAATTGATGACAGTGAGAGGGAATCATACCATTCTCAGCTGTTCATCGTAACTCAGAAGTAGGCCAACTTCCAGTTACAAAACGGTAAAACAGATATGACTTCATACTAAAATTTGCCTGCAGGGAAAATATAAATGATTTAGGAATTCACGTTATTTTCAACAAAACCCGTGAATTTCCTGTGTGTGTGGCATAGCTTTAATACTTATAAATGTACATTTTCGGGCATGTTTCCGCAGGGTGCATTAGTACTCAGCCCCTCGCATTATTTCTAAAATGTGTACGTTAAAAGGCCAGAGCGAGGAAGAGGAGGTGTGAAGGCGCTGAAGCAGTGATTACTAATACAAATAAGAGCAAGATCCTGAGATATGCATCTCCATATGCATATCTCCTCTACGTAACTTTCCGTTGCAGTGAACCTCTGAAACTATAAATTCTTTCATCTTGATAAATTGAGAATTTACCTTAATCATGTAATAACTTTTTGGAGATTATTTCTTTCTGTTATCTTATTAATATTGCATGAATGCGTTGGATTGCAACTATTTCCGTTCATTTTGTTTAATTCATACAATCAATTGAAGTTTTATTGTTAAATTGACCAACACCACTGTAGCGTTCCCAAACAAAATCAGAAAGGAAAATCGGGGCGCTACAGACATACATTATATATCTAACAAAATGCATTATATACCTAAGAAACATGCATTGTATACCTAGCATTCCTTATATATCTAACAAACATTTTCCTGCATTATAATATGTTATTACTCTAATTTGCGAACAATATTAATATCATTATACGATATTACTTCCTAGCATTATATATATTATTACTTTTATTTTAGAGAAAAATTATATTACTTTCATTATAATGCGTATGTTATTACTATATAATGCATAACAAGTGCAAATATAATGATAAATGATGATTTCGCTGAAAAAAACATGTTGCATTTTATCTATTATATAACTCCATGCATTATATTGTACAACTGCATTCATTATATAAGAATTTGTGTACCGTTACGAGAATTATGCATATAATCACTAATTTTTATTTTTACGATGATGTTTTAATCGGAACTATAGTGTGTTACTTTTATTTTAGAGCAAAATTATTTTACTTACATTATAATACATAAGTTATTTAATTTGTGCATAAGATTAATAATTTTCATTAGTTACATAGTTTACTCAGTTTAAAAATAATTAAATCATATTATTTTTGTACATTAAAAAATAATTTAAATTAAGAGGATTATGATATTTATAATTTTAAGAGAGAAATAAATAGAACTATATGCACTAAATATAATATATTCATATCAAAATTGATATGAAAAAATTCTTAATTAATATAGAAAATAATAAATAAGGAAGATTCTCTAATCTTTTACATTGAAACATATCTATTATTAATATTTTCAAAGATTGTTGTCATATATAAATTCGTATTCGTGGATCAAACTATTTAAAATCATTGTTATAATGAATATTTGAATGTTTATTGTGTGAACCTTATTCTTAAGGTGAGTCGATACTCCGTGGACCGCATTATTTTGACATCGACATGCATTATATACCTAGCAAACATTCATTATATACCTAACAAACATGCATTATATAATATAACAAAAAAACTACATAATTAAAAATAAGTAATGTATGATCAACATTTATAACAACCATAATATTTCTTACAATATGCAACGATAATGAATTTAAATTTTTTTTTGATCTCGCATGAAAATATATATTGCATTTTATCTATCATATTTTGCATTATATACTATAACTTCATGCATTATATTGTGCAACTTCATTCATTATATAAGAATTCATGTACTGTTACGAGAATTATGCATATAATCACTAATTTTCATTTTTTAAAATGATTTTAAAATCGAAACATATGCAATAGAAATTTCGTTTGAAATATAATTAAATGACCTTTAAGTTGATATATGATACATGAAAAAATAGTCTAAATCGAAGGAGTTATGGTCATTTAAAGATTTAGGATGATTTTAGAGGAGAGAGAAAAATATTACAAAATTATCCTTTAATGCATGTTTTACTACACTATAATGCAAGACGGAAATTATTTAGTCTTGAGCGTTGGATCACCAATTTGGATGACCGAGATTGGTTCTTATATTCACATGGTAAGGAGAGTTCTCATATGATCACTCATATATATATATATATCATGTAAAAAAAATCCTCATGTAAGAAAAAAGAATGAATCATGTCTATTAGATCTAAAAATATCAATGGTTTATATTGAAACAAGCAACAACTAAAACACAATCAAGCAACAACTAAAACCCAACCAAGCAACTTTGCAACCAAGCAACCTCATGAACACTACTATTAAACATCTTTCTCACTTTTTTACGTTAAGACCTTTCTCACCAGATTCGCTCCCTATATATATAAATCGAGAACTCATTGATAATTGGAAGGTTTTTTTGATGCGGCGAAGTTGTTCTACAAACTTGAAACCATCCATATTGCCTGACATGTTTCTGGCAGTGATTACAATATCAAATTCCTCCTTCACTTGCTGAATAAGAGAGAGTGCATATTGTGTTTGCATACACATCTTTACTGAAATACACAAAATAACAATAAAAAAAATTAACAACACTCCAAACCAATGTTTTTTTTATTGGAATAATAACAAGAAATTGTTGCGGAAGCGATAAAAAGATAATAAACATAAATTGAGGAATATAAATATAGAAAATAAAGAACACCAGAATTTAACGAGGTTCGGCACAAATTATGCCTACGTCCTCGGACACTACCAAAATATTTTATCAATGGAGAAAGAAGAGAATACAACTTATACTCGTCAATACAAGTATTATGTTTTAGTTGTGGGATGGATCTCAAAAAAGGAAAGGAAGGGCCCTATTTATAGGGAGGGCCCAAAGCCCTTCTTCCTTTCCCAGCCGATGTGGGACAAAGGGAAAAGAGGCAAACAACAAATCTCCACCTTGCCGATTTTCCACGTTCAATCGAACATTCTCTTTCCTCCTGCAATTTGGTAGTGCCTTCATATGCGCCTGAGGCGCCACCATTCAGTTCTTCAAAACATTTATCAAGTCCAAACAATGTTTGAACTTGATTGCCGTCACAACTTTGGTTAACATATCAGCAGGATTCTCAGTGGTACAGATCTTCTGAAGCAGTATTTCTCCTTCTTCAAGAATTTCTCGTACAAAATGATATAGGACATCAATGTGCTTCGTCCTTGCATGATAAACTTGATTTTTCGCCAAGTGGATAGCACTTTGACTATCACAATAAAGCATGACTTTCAACTGATCAACACCAAGTTCACCGAGCAACCCTTGAAGCCAAATTGCTTCCTTCACAGCTTCTGACACAGCCATATACTCCGCCTCAGTAGTGGATAATGCAACTGTTGACTGTAAGGTATACTTCCAGCTGACAGGTGCCTTTGCGAGAGTGAATATGTATCCTGTAGTCGATCTCCGCTTATCCAGATCACCTGCATAATCTGAATCACAGTACCCAACAACACACTGATTTTCTTCCTACTTGAAAACCAAACCTACATCCACCGTACTTTGGATGTACCTCAAAATCCATTTCACAGCTTGCCAATGACATATTCCGGGATCATGCATGTACCTGCTCACTACTCCGAGTGCTTGTGAAATGTCGGGCCTTGTACACACCATAGCATACATCAAGCTACCAACAGCATTTGCATATGGGACTTTTGACATGTATTCCCGCTCTGCTTCAGTTTTTTGGTGACATTGTGGCCTTCAACTTGAAATGAGGAGCCAGTGGAGTGCTAACTGGTTTAGTTCCTTCATCAATTCCAAAACGCTTTAGCACTTTCTTCAAATACTCCTTTTGAGTAAGACATAATCTCCTCAATTTTCGATCTCTGGAAATCTCCACGCCGAGAATTCTCTTAGCCTCACCAAGATCTTTCATTTCAAACTCCTTACTCAATAGAGCCTTTAAATTTTCGATATCTGTCTGACTCTTAGCGGCTATCAGCATATCATCAACATATAGAAGAAGATAAATAAAAGATCCATCTTGTAGCTTGTAGATATAGACACAATGGTCATACCTGCTTCTTGTGTACCTTTGCCCAATCATAAACTTATCAAATCGCTTATACCACTGCCTCGGGGATTGCTTCAATCCGTAAAGCGACTTGTGAAGTTTACAAACCAAATCTTCTTTTCCAGCAACCTTTAATCCTTCTGGCTGAGTCATGTAGATTTCCTCTTCCAAGTCTCCATGTAAAAACGCCGTTTTTACACCCATTTGAACCAACTCATAATCCAATTGCGCCACCAAAGCTAGCAAGATTCTAATGGAGGAGTGTTTTACTACTGGAGAAAACACTTCATTGTAATCGATTCCCTCCTTCTGAGCATAGCCCTTGGCTACCAACCTTGCTTTGTAGCGAACATCAGACTTGTTAGGAAATCCTTCCTTCTTTGCATAGACCCACTTGCACCCAATTGCTTTCTTTCCCTTCGGAAGGCTGGCTAACACCCACGTTTGATTCTTATGAAGGGATCGAATCTCATCATCCATGGCATCCTTCCACTTTTCATTCTCCAAACTATTGACGGCTTCATTGTAAGTGGCAGGAACACCATCAGCTGCAATTGAAGATGCACACGCGACCATATCATCAAAGCGAGCAGGCTTTCTGATGGTCCTTCTTGGTCTATGTGTTGCAATTGATTCGTGTTGCTGTTGAGGCTCCTCGTTATGAACCTCTTCTTCATCCGAGTCTCCTTCTACCATAGGAGAATCATTGACAACTTTATTGTCTGCTGGCATAATAATTCCTTCAAACTCCACCTGCTTTGGAGTTTCATCAATCTGCTCCACGTCAGACTTTTTCAACATGGTAGATTCATCAAAGGTGACGTCTCTGCTAAAGATTATTTTCTTTGACTCTGGACACCATAGACGATAGCCTTTTACTCCAGAGGTGATCCCCATGAACAAAGCTTTCTTTGCTCTCGGATCCAACTTCGACTCCTTTACATGGTAGTATGCAGTGGAACCAAACACATGTAAAGAGTCATAATCAATAGCAGGCTTCCCGAACCACACCTCCAAAGGTGTTTTTTCATTTAGAGCACTTGATGGCAAACGATTAATAAGGTGGCAAGCGTATGTTACAGCCTCAGCCCAGAACTGTCTGCCCAACCCAGCATTGGACAACATACAGCGAACTCTTTCCAGTAGAGTTCGATTCATCCTTTCTGCCACCCCATTCTGCTGTGGTGTATTCCTGACAGTGAAGTGCCTCACAATTCCTTCTTCTTGACAGACCTTCATGAAAGGATCGCTTCTATATTCTCCACCATTATCCGTTCGGAGACGTTTGATCCTTTTGCATGTCTGAGTTTCCACCATCTTCTTCCAAGTGAGGAAAACTCCCAACACTTCATCCTTTGTCTTCATTGTATACACCCAGACTCTCCGTGAGAAGTCATCGACAAAAGTCACATAGTAGTGTTTCCCTCCTAAAGAACTCGTCTTTGAGGGACCCCACACATCAGAGTGAACAAAATCCAAGATACCCTCTGTGTTATGGATTGCTGTTCCAAACTTCACTCTTGTCTTCTTTCCCTTCACACAATGTTCACAGAACTCCAATTTGTAAGTCCGAAGTCCCTTCAATAATCCTTGCTTTACGAGCAAATTCAAGGATTTCTCACCAGCGTGACCCAACCGCATATGCCATAGCCTTGTTGCCTCTGATACTTGATTGTCAGTGGAGGCCGCTGCAGCTTCACCCACTATAGTTCTTCCAGGGTAGTGGTAGAGGTTGTTGTTCTTTCGGACACCCTTCATCACCACGCGTACACCGGATATGATTTTCATCACACCATTTTTGATTCTTATTTCATAGCTTTTGATTCCAAGGTTCCAACCGAAATAAGATTCTTCTTCAGATCCGGTACATACCGAACACCTGTTAAGGTGATGATTGATCCATCCTCATTCTTGAGCTGGATGGAGCCAATCCCAAATGTGGTGGGTGGGGTATTATCCGCCGTGTAGACAACTCCTCCTTTCGATTCCTCCATATCGCTAAACCAATCGCGATGAGGACACATGTGATAGCTACAGGCTGAATCCAACATCCATACTTCAGAAGAGGTAGACCATGATGTAGCTAGAGAGAGGTCTGAATCCTCGTCATCACACTTGGCTACATTCGACTCTGCTACAGCTTTTCCTTTGTTCTTCAATTTGGGAAAATCTTTTCTCCAATGTCCCTTTTCCCGACAAAATGCACACTCGTCCTTGCTCGGTCTGGACTTCGATTTGAACCTGCCTTTATTTTTGGATTTATTTTGTGAACGTCCTCTTACTGCCAACACTTCAGCATCTCCCTTCGTGCTCCCTCTTTTATCCTTCTTCCTTAGCTCGTAGCTATACAGGGCAGAGCACACTTCTTTTAGAGATACTTCGGCCTTCCCGTGCAGTAGAGTAGTTTCAAGATTCTCAAATTCATCGGGAAGTGATCCCAACAACATCAACGCGAGGTCTTCATCTTTGAATACCTCATCCATATTCATCAAATCAGTGACCAGTTGATTAAAACTAGTGATATGCTCATTCATCGTGGCACCCGATACGTAATTGAATCGGAATAGTCTTTTCTTCAGGTGAAGTTTATTCTGACTATTCTTCTTGAAAAACTTCTCCTCGAGCCCAGTCCATAGCTTGTAAGCAGAAGTCTCCTTGCAAAATGCATATTTCTGCTCCCGAGATAAGCACGAGCGAATGGTACCACACGCCAACCGATTGATGGCCTTCCACTCCTTCTCCTCCATATCTTCTGGCTTCTCTTCCTCAATGGCAATGTCAAGACCTTGCTGGAATAGCGTATCTTGAACTTCACTTTGCCACATACCAAAATGCCTGGTGCCATCAAAGGTCTCCACCGCTATCTTCGTACTTGTAATAGCGGTCCTCGAAAGAATCGAGGATAACCCCTTTGAGCTTGAGCTTTCCTCCATTTTTGGATTTCCCTCCATTTTTTAATAATACAAATATATCCCTCAATAACCCAAGATAAAAGACAAGGAAATCTTTTCTGATGTGGAGGATCAGTTTACACTGCAACCACAGAGCATACTCAGAATAACCCTGGCTCTTGATACCAATTGTTGCGGAAGCGATAAAAAGATAATAAACATAAATTGAGGAATATAAATATAGAAAATAAAGAACACCAGAATTTAACGAGGTTCGGCACAAATTATGCCTACGTCCTCGGACACTACCAAAATATTTTATCAATGGAGAAAGAAGAGAATACAACTTATACTCGTCAATACAAGTATTATGTTTTAGTTGTGGGATGGATCTCAAAAACGGAAAGGAAGGGCCCTATTTATAGGGAGGGCCCAAAGCCCTTCTTCCTTTCCCAGCCGATGTGGGACAAAGGGAAAAGAGGCAAACAACAGAAATAAATGAAGAAAACATAATATAACTTGTACAATCCATGGTGGTGATGGCAGCCGTGTAGGGCGGCAGGGGCAATGGTGGAAGGCAGGCGTGGTCGAGCAGGACAGCGGGAGGGCAAAATTTCAATTTAGTAATTTAGTTTTTCTTTTTAAGAAGAAGGGAATTTAGGTTCTTGATATTAGATTAATTTAGAATTAAAGTTTAAGGCAAAAACTTGTGTTAGGCAGGCCTAAACGGTTTAGGCGGGTTTTATCCTATCCAAATGGGTTGACCCATCCCAAATAGGGTTTATTAATCCCCAATTAGGATATATTATATTGGTTTGGGCTTGGGTTAATGGATAAAACCCGCCTAAATCATTTAGGCCTGCCTAACCCAAGACCTTCCCAAAGTTAGGCAAAAACTTGCGTTAGGCAGGCCTAAACGGTTTAGGCGGGTTTTATCCTACTCAAATGGGTTGACTAATCCCAAATAGGGTTTATTAAATATACAATAATACTTAAATAACAACATTTAAATTTATTTGTTATCTTTTGTGCAATAAACAACAACTGTGAGTTTCACCAATTGTTTTTATGCATTTTTAGACATTAATAAACAACGTTTTAGGCTTTAATCAGTCTACGACAATAGTTTCAAGCTCAAATCGTTGTTTTTTCACTGTTGTATATCATCATTTTTCTTGTAGTGCAAGGTAGTGTGTATACGTTAAAAATTGAAGTTGGTGAGCTTTTTGTGAAGTCGGGGGTGGGACTCATGATCATCCTTCACCACTAGGACCCGAAGGTCCACAGGAAAACCATCGTCTATCCAACTTAATTAATTCTTGATGGAATATAGATACATATAAAAGTGAAACTGATGAAGGAATATGAGAAAGTGTTTGATTTGTTTATCGAGAATAAGCACTTGATAAGTATAAATATAATATATATGTATTGGCCTATCAGTAGAGCGCGTATATTATATACCGGCGGAGAAGGTGTTGACTTCGTTTGAAAATAAAAAGTTTGTTAGAGAGAGAGAGAGGTGGGACTAGCGAGAGAGATTGTAAATTGGAGAGAGAGAGGATTATATCAATTTTAAAACTTAAAAGCACAATATTGAGATAAATAAGTAATGAGGGATTAATTTGGTTATATCATAATGGAATCGAGTCAATTCAACCCTTATTCCTAAACACTTACGAATTTTCGTAGAGATAGTCAGACCATCATTTAGATATAGTTAATCATTATCAATTTACAACCTTATCTATTAAAAAAATCAATATTTGATTAACAAATTTAAAACAAGAGGTGGGAATACCGTAGATTTTGGTTCAATAATTTTAGATTTATTATAGTTTAAATAAGTTCTAAACTATTTGTTCGTAAAAGACTTTTATAGAGTGGAAACTAATTAGCTTTGGGGTTTCAATAAATTTTGAGATACATTATAGTTTGAATAAATTTAAATTGCCTCGTTATTTATAATATACTTTTTATGACAAAATTTGTATGAAATGATGAGACATTGGCGGAATGTACAATATACAAATATATATTTTGACTGAAATTCTTTCAATTCGAGGACGTAGAAAGTAACTTCTTAAAATTTGAGTTGAATCTATTTAATTAAGGAAAAAGATTTAATCACGTGTCTCCACCGCATTCGGCCGATTAGTGACAGTAAAGCAAAATAATAGAAAGGGTAATTCTAAGCACAGCCACCTTTTTTCTCTTTATAACCCCTTTAAAAAAATAAATTATAATATTACAATTTTATCCTCATAATTTTGATTTAAAATCTTAATTAAATATTCAAATATATTTTCCCTAAAATAAAGCCCTCTTAATTGTTAAATAAAACCTCCTGTAGGATTTAGATATCATCTTCTTCGTCAAAAGTAAAAGCCTCAGCCTGTAAAAATAAAAATCTACATTCCATACTTTTGGTTGGGGTATATCACCTTGAAAATTTTAGATTTTTTAATACTTCAATTCTCTCTTCCCCTCTCTCTCTTGAATTGTGTAGGACAATGATGGTATGCTCGCAAAGAATTGCAACAGAACTTTGGGACACTATAAAATGAAACATGGTGGTAATTAAACTTATCTTTTTGTTTGTCTGCCAACTGCTCTTCTATAAACACAATGAATGCAGGCAAAGTTACAGCACACGGACACTAAGCCAATCTCAAAAAAAAAAATCATTCTTTCGTTCTTTTCTTTTTACTAAACTGCAAGCTTCTCAAATTGCTCTCTGCTCTCTAAGCTATTTTGGTTCATCAACTATCTCATCATTATGCGTGAAGTGCAACCTTTTCCATTTCTTATTTTGAATATGGTTATTTCTTGATCCATTTATTTTCATTCAATTCTTTCAACAGAATAAATACAAATTAGAAGTAACAAAGATGTGGAATTGTCAAGGTATAATTAGGTTTAATTTTAGCGGTGTAAGATGAAATTATAAATTTTAAATCATTTTATTGGCCTTTTTATTTTATGGGACTTTATATCATGGGGTTATAATTGAATTTATTTATTTTAATTAATATTTTAAAATAAAATTATAAGGATAAAATTGGAATATATTATTTTATTTTTTAAAAGGGGCTGTGAGGAGAAAAAAAGAGGCTGTGTTTAGAATCACCCTAATAGAAAAAAGGAGTTCTTTTTTTTAATATGAAGAAGAATTTAAAGAAAGAGCATTAGAATTTAGAACTTAGGAGAACGTTAAGTTTGCTTGAGTTGATATTCAAACTTAGTCACATATTCCCAAAAAAAAAAAAAAAAAAGAGTTGCTGCTTTCAAAAAGTTGAGGACAGTAACAATAACATTAAATCTTAAGATGCATTACATAACTTAAGTAAATAAAATGAACAACCGTAGAAACTTTGCAGTGTCAATAAACTATATGTGATTGATCAATTTGAAATAGTATAGAAAGCAAGAAATCTGGAATAAGAAAGAAACTAAGATATACACATGCACCTCAGTTGGTCAGATGACATCCTTAAAGTTGTTGACATGATCAAGATCTGGGAAAATTTTATCTGCTGCAGATAAATATGCACTGGGATCCTGGGTATGCAGCGCAAGAGTTGCTG
>JAPKLW010000537.1:49092-68259 GCA_026898455.1 Plectranthus barbatus
ATATATAAGTAAACCTAACACAAATTTTATAAGGTTTGATTGAAAAATCGTTCCATTAAAGATAATGTAACTGTATTGTATAAAAAATAGTAAATATAACAAATTAGCGGGATGTGATATTCTTTAAAAAAAAAAGTGGTATAAATTTTTATATCTTTTATTATAAAATATATATAGAGAGAGAGGGATTCACTCAAGTGCTAAAATTAAAGTTTGTGTTAAATAGGAATGAATCTCAGCCCTTGGATTGATAGCATCAATGGTTGAGATTAAAGCATAAAGATTAAAAAATAAAGCATAATCTTCGTTTGTGCTTAATTACTTTATAAACCGTGCTTAATTCGATTAAGCAAGATTTATAAAGCAAAAAAAGCATAAAATCTGGGAAAATATTTTAATCTCAACCATTGAATTTTTTAGATGAATGGTGTAGATTCATTCCTATTTAGCACAAATTAATTTTTAGTATGTGAGTCACTCCCTATATATATATATATATATATATATATATATATATATATATATATATATATATTATAGAATAAATGATACATAAAATAAAAACAAAAAATTGATATAATATTTTTTTGATGGAAACAGTTTTTTCACTATTCTATTTAAACAGATAAATTATTTAATTATATTAAAATATAATTATAAAGTTATAAACATGTAAATATATATTAGTATATTTATAAAATATATTTTTTTTAAAAATTATACATCCACCTATTTGTATAAATTTGATAAAATCAAAGCAAGTAAATAAAGCACAAAGCTTATAAAAATTAGAGTTTGTTTTGTAAAATTAAGGTATCAAGAAATTACATTATTTGTATTATTTTTTTAGCATTATACTTGTATAGTTTTTATATATATAAAAAAAAGATAAAATAGTGAAAAAGTAATATTTTACTGGAAAATGACAAATGCTTTTGTTGAAATTGTGATTACTGTTTATTGAAATATATGTATATGCTATAACTTAAAAACATATCAAGTAAAACAAAATTAAAAATTAAATAAAATTAATGTGATGCGATGATTTACACTCGCGCTATGCACGAATTCGATATATGATGTATTATCTTATGATATATTAAGATAAAATTAACAAAATTATATATCTTAACCCTTTTACTGATTCTTTTTTAAAAAAATTAAATTTTATTCGTTAATATTTCATATATTATAATGTACATTATTTTTTGTATTATACGTCAAACTATATATATATTTAATAAAATTAAAAAAATATATCAAACACAAAGTCTATGAAATTTGATTTAAATATTATCTTATAATAATATCATAATTGTATTATTTTAAAAATATAGTAAATATAATAAATTAATGAGATATAATATTTTAAAGAAAAAATGATAAATATGATTTTTTTATATTTTTTTATGGTCCCGATATTAGAGTTAAACAGATGTGTGCAGCGAAAGATTAAGAGTGAGTTCTTGCAAATTACAAATTGATGGTTATCAACCAGTTTGGTTCTCTTAAAAGCTTGTTAGTCTGCGAGTTTAGTTATTAACAAGTTCGGTTATACTCCAACACAAGAAAGTGTTGGGTTTTGAATCCTTGCAGAATAAAATAAAGAAGTCAATAACGCAAGAATTTATTGAGGTTCGGACAACTGTCATACGTCCTCTCTTCAAGCAGTAGCCTGGAATATACTAGCCTTCGGATTACAATCTATCCTCACAATCTATCGCAACCTGGTGAATACCTGTGTCCAGAACTCCACTTGATCACTTGCCCAATGTCTCGTTCTCCTTCGGCACTTTGATCGGGAGTGTAGGCACACCACGCAGCCTCCTCCTCCGAAAGTTAAGAGCTTTTAAGTTCTTCTCGGAACTCTTTGAACTTGTGGTAGAAGTCTGTGATAGTCACAGCTTGGAAATAGCTGCAACTGTTGTGATCTTTTTTTTAGAGAACGAGCACCAAAAGAAAAACTCAAGCTGATAAGCTTAGAGTCTCGTGTCCGGAGATGGAACACGGTAAGCTATTGAAAATAGCCTCGAACAGGGAAGAAGAACTCTGGGAGTCTCTGTTCAGAGATGACGTTTACAACGTGGATTGATCAGTTTGCTTTAACTCCAGCGTAAGTCTTTGAAGTCGTAACTTCGTAACCCTTCCTCTGAGATTGCTTTGATCTATTTATAGACGAAGCAGAGAAGGGTTTGGTGAAAGAGTCATTTAGAGACAATCCAGATTTTGAACTATCTGTTGGGTCTCTAATTTGTTGGTGACAAGTTGTCTTTTCTGCTCTACCGCACCTGCTCCATCATTTTTTGACACAGAGTGTTGTCTTCCTGCAGCATTTAGAACAGCTCGCCAGTTTGAGGAATACAAAACTGGAAGTTTGAACTTCGAAATTTAAGGAATCTCTTTTTCCTTAAGTTTGGCTCTTGTGATTCCTTTGGCGTGTCTTTGTCTCTATTCGTGAGAAGAAACTAGACTTCATAAATTAGTGATTGTCCCGACTGGTGATATCAGTTAGTTTATCTGAGTGGTTTGCTTCAAGTTGAAGTGGTCTTCAATTCACCAGTTCGTTGCTTGAGTCTTTGTTTCTTCATATCTTCATGATGATCAAACTGATGACTTTGATCACAAGCCCAGTTTCTCTTGATTAGCTTTTACAACTCGATAAACATCCTAAGTGAATATTACAAGTTCTTACAACTAAGCTAATCTAGAGACACTTCCTAAGGTGGTTTCTATACACGTTTGACACATCAAAACATAAAAAGGTAAGGGAATTTTGAAACTAAATTCCCAATAATTTCCCCTTTTTGATGTTGTCAAAACCACCACTAAGCTAGTAGATTAGTCAGTTTGTCGAGTTTACAAGGTTTTTCTAATAAGGCTAATACTCGAGAACTGATGTCTTGACTACTCAGCCTGCCCTATGAATCTTTACCCTAAATTAGAGAGAGATATTTCTTGATTAAAAAGATCATGGCGAAATAAAAATTGGTTACACTTAGGAGTGTAGAACCAGTAAGTTAAGGCGAAATATTTTGAGACAACAAGATATTGTCTGAAAAATGAGTAGAAGTATATTTATTTCATTGATTTGTTTACAAATTTTGGAAAGTAGAAAATACAAGATACAATGCTCAATAATCTTCGTCTTCTGCTGATGCCAATGACTTTCACATCTTCCTTCCTGTAAAAGCTGGTGATGGGACCCTTGAAGATCTTCATCATTCATCAGTGTGCCCCAACCTCGCCTCCACTAGTTTATAGCGGAGCTCCTTAACAGACTAGTCTCAGCAGTTGTCTTCAGTCGCTATGGTAACTACAAACAAGTCTCACCACTTATACTATAGTACCAATAATCATTCTCTCCTCCAATGACTCCTATAAACAAGTCTCACCACTTGTTCTATAGAGTCAACATCTTCCTGTTGCGGATGCAAGAAGCAAAAAAGCCCTAGGACTACTTGTAACGTCTCATGACAAGCAAGTCTCATCACTTGCACTATCATGTTCTCTATCTGCAACAAAATTATTTCCTCAAGAAACTGGCTTTGAAGAGAGATCAGCCATTCTTGTAGGAAAGAGCACTGCTTGATAAGAGGCAAACGAAGAATTGGTGTTTTGAAAATGTACTTTGCTTCTAGCAGTGCCTCCACACTCCTCCCCAAATCCTCCCTTATCTCTTTCCGCATTTTAACAACTCAATGAGGAAAAAAGTAGTAGGTGAAAGAAGGGGGTGGTCTACTTTGAGAACTCACCTGCAGATGTGATGAGCCTCATATCAGGTCAGACCAACAAAGAGTCCTCTACTCCTCGTGACACAAGAAAGATCCTTCTCGGACCCACCTGATTATCCATCATACGTCTTATAATGAGAATTCATGGCCTGACGGTAAGGACTCCCTATGACCCTTCGGTTCTAAGGAAAAAACCCTTGCTGTGAGCGGGAAATCGAGTAGTGGGAAGATCATCTCAGAAAGGATCCTTAAGAGGATGATGATTTTTTCTTCCCATTGATCAGTAGCATGATCTCTTTGCTCATAGGCATCTTGGTTGCACTCCGGGGAATTGGTGAGATGGCCCATTTGGATTTCAAGATATGGAAGAGATAAAACTTTTGGGGGTAGTGTTTCACAGATATTGAGAAGTAAACAGAGGGATACATGTCAAGAATATACCTTGAAGGGTTCTGATAAGCTCGTATTTTGCCTCACTTATCACATTATTTTCTTTCATTTACTTGATTTTTAGTTAATAATCGAGCATGAGTCAAGTTTATGGGGTATGATGCTTGTCATGGTGTATTTTCGCAGGTTTTAGGCCAAATCCAATGGAAACCCGTACCGAAAGCAGCAGATGTTCAATGGAACAGTCACGACTTCTTCCACAGATGGAATCCGAGCTAATGGAGCACATGGATGGAAATATCTTTGAGTTAGCTTTCCAATGCAACTGGAATTGGGTCAATTGGAGTTCGGGAGTGAAAGTTATGGCCAAAACTGTGAGACTATGAAAAGGGGAAAACGTCTATGTCTCGACCGAAATGAAGACCACGTCGACCGATGCAAGGAATTCCGCGTTGATCGAGATGAGCCCTACGTCGACCGAAACGGGCCCAGAAAAGGGAATTTCAAGATTTTTATGGCTAAATCATATTTTTGGCCCTAGATCCCAATTTATACACCTCTACCTCTATAAATACTTATTTTGCTCGAGTTTTTAGGGTTACCTACCAGTTCCTTTCAGTTCTACATTTAGTTTTCTCTTGGCTTATTGAAGATTTAATTACTTTGGAGAGGATTCAACCTTTATTTGTATTGTAAGTTTTTATTATGCAATTTAATAATATGTTTCTTGTGTTTCTTTCCATCATGAGTGGCTAGAAACCCTTGCGGGTTCTAGGGCTATGTGTAATTAATCATGTTTGCATGTTAGATTGATCAACTCAAATTGCATGGTTTCAATTCCTGATTTAATTGATAGAATTTAGGATTGATGATGGATCGAGAGATGAAATTGGTTCTTTATTCATAATTGTTAATCGAAAGATCAAGAGGAGAAGATTAATAATAGAAAGAGGAATTTGAATACAATTGGTTTTCTATCTCAAAAGGAAGAGTAATTAATTGTAGTGATTAAATCTTATATTTTCATTCAGGTTGATTATTATTGTGTTCTTGAGGCCGACCAAGCATATACAGTCACATGATAGTAACCTAGGTTAAAATTGCCCGACAAAGGAATTTTAATACATTAATTTGATTTCCCACCATTGTAGAGTTGATTGATTTGGCATGTATTCTGATTGATTATTCGCCCTATAATCTGTGTTCTTTAATTTGCTTTTTGAAACCCCTTTAAATTCCGTTTTGTCATCTTTATTTTCCAAAACCAAAACCCGAAAATCTGTTTACTCAAACAATAAAATCTGAGAACTATAGTTAGTACATGAGATATTTTCGTTGTACATTTCCTCTAGGTTCGACTACCTTTGGGTATT
This sequence comes from Plectranthus barbatus, assembly GCA_026898455.1. NCBI lineage: Eukaryota > Viridiplantae > Streptophyta > Magnoliopsida > Lamiales > Lamiaceae > Plectranthus > Plectranthus barbatus. The sequence continues at coordinate 54,587 of JAPKLW010000537.1, forward strand.
TATAAATTTATTTGCCACTGTGTTTGCAATTAATCTGCAAAATTTGCAGTGATCAGGTTCCGAGGCTCTTTTATATATATGGGCAATATACCTCTCTGTTCTTGACGGTTTTGATCCTCTGGAATTTGAAACGTCTCAACTCATCAAGAAATTTAATCCTCTTTTTGCGTCCGCGAGGGTGGCTATAGTAGCTCCTTCTACGTGTATGCTCCTTATTCATTATTTTCCTAAACCGCCAAAAAATCAGTTTTTATTGATGGTGTGTTTGACTCTGAAAATAGATGCTTCGTTACTCACGCCCTCTGCAAATGCATTGCAGGCTGGCTCCGACTGAGATTTAAATATGCTAGAAAATATTTCCCAGTTTTTGATGAGGTGGCCAGTTTAATCTCCTTCTGTCTGATTATTTCTGAAGACCAAAAACTGAGAGCTTGGACTCAGTTTTATTCCACTTCTTCATTAGCAAAACTAAGAATGAGAGCTTGGACTTATTCTTCTTCTAGTGCAATTCCTTCAAACTCTAGAAGACCGAGTTTGATGCATAACTCTCTGAATCTTTCTTCATGTAGTGGCTTGGTGAAGATATCGACCAACTGTTATTCAGTTCGAATAAACTCCAAGCAGTTATCATTTTTCTCAACATGATCTAGAATGAAATGATGTCTGATGTCCATGTGCTTTGTCCTGGAATGATGTACTGGATTTTTTGGTATGCACATTGCAATGTTGTTGTCACATAAGATTGGTACACATTCTGATTCGACATCATAATCTCTCTGTTGCTGTTTAATCCACAATATCTGAGCACAGCAACTGGCAGCAGCCACGTATTCAGCCTTAGTGGTAAACGTTGTAACTAATTGTTGCTTCTTGTTGAACCAGCTTATCAGTTTATGACCCAAAAACTGACAAGTACCACTAGTGCTTTTCTTATCGATTTGGCATCCTCCAAAGTTTGAGTTTGAGTAGCCAACTAAGTTGAGCTAGTCATTCCTTGGATACATGATTCCTAGTGACTCAGTACACTTCAGGTATGTGACGATCCTTTTGGCAGCTTCCATGTGCGATTTCTTCCGATTTGCTTGGAATCTCTCACATACTCCAACAATTTAGGAGATATCAGGTCTGCTGGCTATCAAGTAGAGCAAGAATCCTATGATGCCTCCATAACTTGTAGGATCAACTGATTCTCCTTCTTTGTTCGGAGTGATCCTTACACTTCCACTCATTGGGATTCTGAGTGTCTTCGTCTTCTTTGGACTAAACTTGTTGATGAGATCATTTGTCCTTTGATGGATAAATATTTCTTCTGAGGATTGGTGAACTTGAAGACCTAGGAAGTATATCATCTTCCCATCATGCTCATCTGAAAGTAACTTTGCATAAGCTGAGCAAACTTGTCGCAGAGAGATGAGTTTATGGATCTGAAGATAATATCATCCACATATATTTACACCAGTATGATATATTCAGCATCCTTGATCAAGAATAGAGTCTTGTCGATATTTCCTTTTCAAAACCCATTCTTCAACAGAAACTGAGATAACATCTCGTACCAAGCTCGAGGAGCTTGCATTAAACCATAAAGCACTTTTCTCAATTTGTAAATTTGTGTGTCTTGCTCAAATCCTGGAGGTTGTTCGACATTACTTCCTCCTTAAGTTCTCCATTCAGAAAGGCACTCTACACGTCCATCTGATTTACCGTGAAGTTGTGTTACGCAGCATAGGCTAAGAATAACCTGATAGCTTCCAGTCTGGCCACTGGTGTGAAGGTTTTATCAAAGTCAATACCTTCACATTATGCGTATCCTTTGGCAACTAGTCTTACCTTGTTTCTGATTATATTGCTAGCTTCATCCCGCTTATTCTTAAATACCCATTTGGTGTTTATCAAAGATTAATGTGTAGGCCTATCCTCCAAGTTCCAAACATTGTTGTGGGTGAATTCTGAAAGCTCTTCCTACATCGCGTTAATCCAGTCCGACGATTGCAGAGCTTCTCCAATCTTCGTCGGCTCTAATTGGGAAATGTAGCAAGCAAGTAGTGTATTTCGTTGCCTCGTCCGTGTTGGATTGGTAATATCATCTAATACTGCATCTTCTGGATGATGTCTAAGCTATTTGGGTCTATGAAGCTCACTAACTATGATTGGTTGTACGAACGGTTCTTGAGTAAAGGTTCCAGCAACTGACACTTTTGTGAGATGAAAATCCTCTAGTATAAGTTGATTTTCTGCGTTTGATATGGGGCTTTGCTCTGACTCCACCACAGATTGACCTTCGTCAGCTTGAGGATCTTCTAAAACTGAGTCTCCGTGAGCGTTAGTTTCGGTCTCGCCAGTTCCCAACATGCCTGTTAGGTCTTTATAACTCACTAGTCTTTGTATCTCCGAAGTCTTTTCAGAATCATCTTCATCTAATTTGAATACTTCAGGTTGGATTCCCCCTTAATTTTTGCAATCATTTAGGGATATGGAATCCAAGGCCTCAACAATTTCATTAGCATCACTGACCCTCTAAACTATTTTCATGTGAGCCTAGGGTTCTGAACTTTTTCACCCAGTTCCTCCAGAGTTTTGCGCACTAAAGTAGCTTAATAAAAAATATCATTGCATGTTATTTCCACAAGCCTAGCGGTCTTGTTCAATACTTTATACCCCTTGTGATTTGGGTGTCCATATCCCTTGGAAACACCTTCATCAGCTTTGGGAGAGAAAAAAATTCAACTTTGACTTTCCGTTATTGTGGATATAATGTGGTGATCCAAAAGCACGAAGATGAGCTAAAAAGGATTACGACCGTGATATGCTTCACATGGAGTTTTGTGAAGACGACCATTGAGACCGCTTCTGTTTTGTGTGTCGCATGTCTTAATTACAACCTCACCTTAGAAACATTCACCAAGATTGATCTCTGCCAGCATGGTCATTGCTGCTTCATTAGGTGTCCGATTCCTCGTCTCGGCTACCCCGTTCTGTTGAGGGGTTCTCAGAGATGATCTTTCATATCTTATATTATATTGTTCTAAAGTGTCTACAAAAATTGGTGGAGAGGAAGGCGGATCCCGAACTTGAAGACCCGGGCAGAAAAAGCCATAAATCCGTATGGGGGTCGATAAGCACGCTGATGCTCTTCGGGTGCAATAGGGTCAGCCTTACGGATAAACCATATTTTTTGAACACACCGTCGAGCTTGATCTCGTCCAAATCTGAAGGAATCTCTTTCAAAGAACCCTTAACCGTCTGATCATACAGAGGAGGAAAAATACCGAGGGCTAAACCAGATGACAATTCGAGAGAGAAGGATTGATTAGGCTGCTCGGTAGAATCTTGTTGTCCGGCAGAATTCCGCTGTTCGGCAGAGTCATGTTGATCGACATAATCTCATTGCTCGGCAGAAGATATAGAATGCGAAGGTTCAGGGTGTTGCTCGGCAGAGCCCGAAGGCTCAGGATCTTCTCGGCTCATCCTCCCGCTGCTCACTTCGGTGTCACCACCAGTACTTATACTACTACCTCAACTGCTCGAACTATTGCTATTGGAACTACTCATGTTTAAGGAAAATAGTATGAACAAGAAGAAACTAACCCTTGGATTGAATTTTTGAGGAAGCTCGGTAAGAATCCTTGTTCGAGGAAACACTCCGAAGCATAAAATAAAGTAAAAATGAAAATGAAAAAATCGGATATTTTTAGGCAAAAATGCCTCGGTTTGCACGCTGTCTGTTGAGTTCGCTCAATCAAAAACAGACACATGTCATCCACTCAAAATTTAAATTTTGAAATGCCCGCTCAAAATTTTTAATTACTTTTGGGCGGCAATTCGAGTTCGACCAAAATTACAGTTCGACAATGAGCCCGAACCCAAATTAGTCCGAACAGAAAGTAGTTCGGATTAAAAAAGGCAGTGATGCCCTTGGCCGGGTCAGCAACTCTTTACGAGGAACTTAGGATTTCAAAGTCAAAAGAACTTCTATCCGCACAGTTCTTTGATGACTACAAAACGGAAATGAACAACCTAAGAAACAGCCAGGGTGTGTTTCGGCGTAGTATGTCACGGGTTCGGGGTCGCTCCTCGTCTGATTTGTAAAAACTTACATGTCAGAATCTAAAATCCCGCGAAGAACATTCTTTGTAGACAGGTCGGGTCTATCCAGCCACGGACTTAGGGATAATTGTAAGTTAAACTATTACCTTCATGGATACACCCGAAAATAAAACATTCCTAAATCTCGTAGAGCTATGTCTCATGATACGGGAATAATTTTATCTCCAGTACATCCCCATAATGTAATTCGGGGTAGGGAAAAATCGTCTCTTCTTTGACTTTTTGCAGGAAAGTACATTGCTCTAAATCGAGGCTGACGACTTCGGCTTCGCCGAACTCCAAGTAGTTCAGACGAAAGTCGGAGGGCGATTGTTATAACTCAAAAATGAGCAGGCCCATTATCGGTCCATCAAAGAAGAAAGTCAACTGGAGGAAACCCCAGAACCAAAATATTTGACAAAGGCAAACTCTTCGGGAGTTCGGCTTAGTGACCGAGCTACATACCAATCGAATAGAACATCCCGGACACTACAAAGAGCTGAATTGCTAACGGAGTTGCACGAAGATGAAACCAGCTCACCGAACGAACGTAACCATTCGAAGCACCAATTCGACTGAAGAATTGTGACTCTTCATCTAGAGTCATTTCTTTGTATTCGTTCCCTATAAATATGGTTATATTTGTTGTAGAAAGACACATTAAAATCAGCAATAAAAGCACTAAGCATTAAGTTATATTTGCAACGAAACATTTATTTCTATTTTACTTGTGATCTATTTCTCATTTTATCGAGTGTTATAAAATTATCCTCTGAAAACTCGAGCATTAACATGTATCACTTTAATTATTTTTGTACATGTGTCACCCTTTGAGTGTTGCTTTTTAACTTTTTATATTATTTTAATTACACATAATTTAAATAGTTATAAAATTATATTTAAATATATGAATAATCTCCAAAAAGAGACTATATTCAAATTATTTATTATTTATATTTCATTTAGATTTTTAGGTTTTTTATTTGTGTTTAGTTATTTTATGTTTTTATTAATTGTTGTCATATTCATTTATTAATTAAGTTATTCTTTGTGCAGAATAAATTATATATTTTTTTAATCATGAATTTAAAGTATTTTTAAAATTTTATAGTATATTTAAATAAATATAAATTAATAGTGTAATTATAAAGTTAAGTTGGGTTGTAGGTTACTGATTGGGAGGTAATAATTTTATGTTGAAGGTTGTACGGTGGATGAAAAATAATTAATATTCTCTCTGTCCCGTGCGAATAGGCCCTCTTTTTCGGCATGAAAATTAAAAATTGTGAGTATAGAATGAGTTAGTGGAATTAATATTTTATTACTCAGTGTGAAAAAATTACTATTTTTAAAAAATGAATTATTCAAGCGGAATGTCCAATTCAATAAAAGAGACTATTCAAATGGGACAGAAAAAGTATTTTATTTAACAATTGGGTCACAATTTACGGAGATAGCCTAATAGGCTAGCTCTTATTAATCTTATTTTATTGCTAAAAAAATTTAATTCCATCGAGTTTCAAATATTTCAACTCATTAACGAAAATACCCTTCACCTTACCCCAATTGAAGAGATACAAATAGGCGGGAAAATCTTCTGCGCAGACTGCACTACTGTCAGTCTCACATGGAGTCCGATTCAGACTCCGACGGTTCTCACGTCTCTGCCACACCTCCTAATTCCCCGCCACCCGCCGTTGTCCGTTCGCCGCCAGTTTCCCGCCGCGCCATTCTTCTTTCCTCCTCCAAATCAAGAATCAAAACGTCGCTCCCTACCTCAGCTACTTCAAGAACATTTTTGAAGCCCAGGATCTCCAAGAAAAAACCAAACCCATCTCCGAAGGCGGACCCAGACCCAGACCCGATCCCGGACCCTCCACAATCCAACCCGCCGTACGCCTCTCCTCTCCTCTCCAATTTGTTCCAAATCAAGAAATCAGACAACCTAGAAAATGGTGCGGTTGAGCGTGATGGGCTTCTTCATGTTGGCCTCCGTGCATCAAAGTTCGCATCTTTCTCAAGAACTCGAGATAAGAATCTCAACTTTGAGCCGGATAATTCAGTCGAGATTAAAATTGGGACCTCTGCTGAAAGTTCTGGTTCTGGAGAAGTAGTTAAAAATGAGGTTGTTGGTGAGGGTTTGATAGTGAAAAGAACGCGAAATAACCTCAATTTGATTGTGGGTAGTAGTTCTGATCAGGTGGTGGTTAAAAGGGCTAAATGTAGTAGTGAAGGTAATTTTGTGAAGCTCAATATCAATGGCTATGGCAGGAAAAAGTTCGCGTATAAGAATAAGAAGGCAGGTTTTAGCTCTTCCAATAGGTATCGGAAATCTTTTAGACGAAGCAAGGGAAGTGAGAAAAGTGGGGGAGAAGACAATCTGGTATTGGAAGAAGAGGGATTGGAGGTGGATGCGGCAAAGGGACAGAAAGGGTTGAATGCTGATGCTGGAAAGGGGCAGAAAGGGTTGAATGCTGATGCTGGATTGATTGAAGAGGCTGTGATGAGGGTAAGAAACGAGGCATCGGATGAAAATTTGCTGAAGTTATTGAAGTTGACACACGGTTACGACTCGTTTAGGGATGGCCAGTTAGAGGCTATTAAGATGGTGCTTTCCCGGAATAATACTATGCTGGTCTTGCCGACCGGTGCTGGCAAGTCCTTATGTTATCAGTTACCTGCATTGGTGTTTCCAGGTATCACACTTGTGGTCAGCCCTTTAGTAGCTTTGATGATTGATCAGCTCAAGCATTTGCCTCCGGTGATTCAAGGTGGCCTTTTGTGCAGCAGTCAGGTTGCTTATGTCTCTGTGTTACAACTATGTGATTTGATATTGCTTGACTAATTAATAGTTGTTTTGTTAATTGTGTATCTTTGCTGTTGTTTAGACAGCCGAAGAGGCATCAGAAACACTGCGTTCGCTGCAAGAAGGATCTATTAAGGTTATTTTATGATCTTGATTGCCTTTATGCCCCCACCCCCGTATCTCTGCACTTTGCAGCACCATGGTCACCAGCATTCGTGGCAATGCAGTTGAAATAATTTGAGCAACTAGACCATGCGCAACCAAACAGTCAATTTTGTAACTATAGTCTTTTGGTGGATAAATCTTTTCCACCAAAGCCTCTGAATTGTATTCCAAGAAGTTGATATTTTCTACTTCTTTTGGTTCATGCTGCAGGTCCTTTTTGTTTCACCAGAAAGGTTTCTTAATGAAAAGTTTGTTTCCATCTTTTCTGGCTCTTCAATGCTATCTACCGTGGTGGTTGATGAGGCCCATTGTGTTTCAGAGTGGTGAGTTCTTGTTTCGTATTTTCTCCTTTGAATTTCAGATTTTACCTTCCCTGAGCTTTTTTAGTGCCCTTCCCTGTCTTATTATTATTGTAAGCCTTATTATTTTTTATGGGTTTGTTCGTTGAAATTTTTTAATAGTTGAGATACTTTGGCAGGTCACACAATTTTCGGCCTTCATATATGAGGATTAGGGCCTCTTTGCTGCGTGGTAGGCTTAACGCAGGATGCATTCTTGCAATGACTGCAACTGCAACAAATACAACCTTGTGTGATGTGATGGATGCTTTAGAGATTCCATCTACTAATCTTATTCAGTCAACCAAGTTAAGGGAAAATCTGCATCTGTCAGTTTCTAGTAGTGGGAGTAGGTTCGTGCATACACACTCAAAATAAATAAATGATCCAATTCTAGGAGCTTCGTTTTGAATTTAACTATGTTCATAATTCAACACTTTGCAGAATGAAAGATTTGATGGCACTGCTTAAATCTTCTCCTTTTTCAGATATTAAAAGCATCATTGTTTACTGTAAATTCCAGGTACACCATGACTTCACAGTTTGATGCTTAATTTGATGATTGAGTCGAATCCTATAAATATTTGTTATGATTTAATATACTTATTGACCATCATACCTTCTTTTTCTCAATTCCTTTTGTAGTCTGAAACTGATATGATAAGCAAGTATCTTTGTGATAACAATATCTCTGCCAAGGTTAGTGTTTTGTTTGTAGGCTTCATTTGGTTGGAAGATCAAGCTGCATCAATCTCAAAATTATTTTAGTTGCATATAAATGAAACTATCATTCCTTTTTTTTTTCCAGAGTTATCATAGTGGCATTCCTGCAAAAAATAGGAATCGCATACAGGATTTGTTCTGTTCAAACAAGATTAGAGTGGTGAGAAGTGAAATTATCTTTTTACTAGCTAGGTCCTTCATTATTTTTTATATTTTATAATGTTAAGGTGTACAAATCATTTGGGTTTACTGACTTGCATTTTTCTGTTACTGGAAGGTTGTTGCAACTGTAGCTTTTGGCATGGGGCTTGATAAAAGTGACATTGGAGCTGTAAGCGAGTGCTCTGTCCTTGTTTTTTTTTTTTTCTTTTCTTATTGCAGTGAATTTATGGACATATTGGTTTCTGTTTATTCAAAGATATCTGTTCCAACTTCAAACAAATCTATGCTGAACACTATCACATTTTGTTTGCTAGACTAAATGAGCTAATCGTAGAATAGAGCGGAGCTTAAGAAATTATTCGCAATAAATAATAAACTTCCATTGTATACAATTCTGTATTGTAAACTCATCCAATTGAAAGTTTTGCTGCAACAATGTGTAGTTTCTTAAGCATTGATACAGACAGTTGCTCTGGATAAATTTGACATTATATCCATATTAATGATAATTTTTCGCTGAACTTTCTACTACCTTTCTCAGGTCATTCATTACAGTTTACCAGAAAGCTTGGAAGAGTATGTTCAGGTAAAATTTCTCGTCAGGATGACTTTGTCTTCTCAACTAGTTCAGCTGAAACGTGTTTTTTAAGTCAAGCTTCTTAAATTGGTTTAGGAAATTGGCCGTGCTGGGCGTGATGGTCGGTTATCTTATTGTCACCTTCTTTTTGATGATGCCACATATATCAAGCTTCGCAGTTTGATGCACAGGTAATTGTCTAGATCAATTTGAGGTCAGTTCCTCCCTCCCCTTTCCATAGTTTTGTCTAGATGTGCTAACTTATATTATGTTACTCAGTGATGGTGTAGATGAATATATGATCAACAAGTTACTCTGTCAAATCTTCACCGATGAGCGGCCTTCAAAGGAAGAAATCGGTTCTATAGTCAGAGAATCAGCATCCCGTAAATATGACATGAAAGAAGAGGTCCTTCACATAGCTGCTTTTGCTACAAGTTTATGCACCCATTCTTTTAAATTTGAGTTTTCCTCTCAAATCCTTCTCTATGCAACTGAAAATGAAATTGATGCTACTTTTTCCATATGATGGAAATATTCATGGCTCTAATGAAGTGCTAAGTTTTTGCTAATTTGTGATATATAAAATTCATGAGATCACCAATACAAAAATGATATCAAAATTGATATAGCACTCCTATTTTGCTCAATCTTATGATCATTTATTTTTTATCTTTTCTTGGTTTGTAGGTTATTCTAACTATTCTTACTCAGTTGGAGTTGGGTGAAGTGCAGTATATAAAATTGCTTCCGCAGATAAATGTAACTTGTGTTTTAAATTTCCACCAGGTGTGTAGCTTAACCTTTTGCCAAATGATGGCATGCAACCACATAATATGGTTATGCTGATCTGTGGTTTTAGTTTGGATGCTGTTAACCTTCTACCTAACTCTTGATCTTCTTCCCAGTGCAGACTTCACCACCAATTCTTGCATCTAGAGATGTTGTGGTTGCTGCAATTTTAAAGAAGTAAGAACTAGTATATCTCTCAAACTGACAACTGGAACAATTGTGTGTTCTAAGTTCTTTTCACTTAGTTATATGTACCTTATTTCATAGGTCCGAGATGAAAGATGGGCAGTATGTGTTTCACATTCCTTCAGTTGCAAATAGCATTAGAGTGCAAGCTCTTGACCTAACAAATCACTTGCAGAGTCTAAAGGTTTGTATTATCTAAGTTGAATCAGATCTTTATAAGTTTGGTAATTATCATGCCACTAGAGTAATGATAATCTGCACCATACTCTTTTCTTGGAAAATGGTTATAAATCTGGATTATTCTTGTACCATATCCTTTGTTTGGTGTTAAGTTATCATTTGATCCTTGTTACTTAAGATCTGAGTGGAGGTAAAGGTCGTCTTGAAGAAGCATACGTTTTGGCAGTATGGCTCTCGCATTCCCTAAGTTGCAGCAAAATACATTATTTTCTTACTACCAGTTCGTAGTGTTCACAGAAAACTGCACACACTACCCCATTTCTTTTTTAAGTATCCAGCACTGGATATTGGATTTTTATCATAGTTTCAAAAAGAGAATGCTTAGTATATGTGTGTTATACTAGCAGAACTGAAGGTGAGGATGAAGAGATTTCATACCACTACTTTCAATGATAGGATTCTTCTGAGCGGGAAAATATATATTTAATGGGCCCTAGTTTTGGATTATTGCCTCTTGAGAAGATTACAGATTAACTCTCACTCAAGCCTAAATCAGCAAGCTGATTCCTTACTAACTTCTCTGATAACATTCGCGCTAACTCACCTTCTACTTGAGCTAACCACACACTCCAGAATATTCCTTCCCAGCTGGCCCCCTAACCTCCTAATTAACTCCCTTTAAGTTAGATTCCCTCTCCCCCCCATAATCAGCTATCCTGCCCCCCTCGCGTATTCCTTTTCCATTCACCCGCATTGCCTCTATCACAATGGATGCACACATGTAGTGTTACACTAGATTGCAGAATTCTATCAGAGACTTCCTAAACCATCTTGATGTGACAAACTTCCAAAAGTTATAGCGATTGGACTTCTTAACTTCATTATTGAATTTCTAAGGGGAAAAAATTCGAATCCCACTGGCGATTGGGCACTAGTTAAAGGAATTTTGGAATAAATCACACATATCTGGATTCTGGACCTAGCTAATTTTTGCGTTGACTTGTTCTAAATGGGACCATATTTTTATATCTTGTGTTTTATTGCCTCTTTTTTTTTATTTTTTGGTTTGTTCTTTTAGATTTACTGGTAGGATTTCTTTTTCTTGACCAGATGAAGGGGGAAATTACGTATGAATTGAAGGATCAAGCCTTCTGTTACATTATATTGAAAGTACCAAATGATATTTGTTCTTTGGCAGCTCAGCTAACTAAGTGGCTTTGGGAGGTTGAGACTTGTAAGGTGATTGGCATTTTCTCATGTTATTAGTTGGTTTCTTCTTTTCTGGGTGCCATTTGCTTTCTATATATGTTTCACTAGCCGTAAAATAGAAGTTTGCAGCATTGAAGCCTATATCTCCTGTAACTTCTGCTGTAAATGTGCATGCCATCTATGTAAACTTCGGAGTAAACTAATGTTGTTTTGAATTGATCTCTCATTGCTGTTGTCTAAACCTTCCGTTGTCTGTAGAAGCTCTGCTCCGTCTTGGCAGACTATTGATCAAATGTCTCCTTTTTCTCTATTAGCATTCGCCAAGAATCATCTGAATCCTAAGATCAAAAGCTTTTACCACTTGTTTATATAGCACTCTGAGAATGGATTCTGACCCTTTCTGTCAACCTTCTTGTTAGAAAGTAGTGATGGCCAATACATGTTTGTGAAGTTGATATTGTTTCTTTGTGGCAAAATGGTTACTAGCAGTGTATATACCTTTCTAATCCACGATTTTACTAATTTGCTATCCCATGGTCAAATGCAATTGCCTCAACACAGGTCAAGAAATTAGATGCAGTGTTTAATGCTTCAGTCTTCGCTGCAAAAGCTTGTGACAAAACACTCGGTTGCCACAACACCCAACATACACCTTGTTTGCAAAGGAAGATCCAGGAGTACTTCAATGGGGGCGGTGGTACAGATACGCCCATTCAGATTATCCGAAGCAGGTTGAGTACAAGTTTCAACAAAACAGATTACTGTATGAGACTAACCACCATGTGTATGTTCATATTCATAACTGCGAGAATAATCTGCCATTCGTTGAATTGCAAATTTTAAGGCCATGAATGAAACTGATCAAAGTTTTTTCTGTTTTTAGTCTCCACAATAATGATCTGCTTCTGGTGATTTTATTTGCAAAATATGTTTTGATCATTCTAATTTGAATAAACTAACATAAACGTGCTCTTGATTTGCAGTCCATTTTTGAGAGCTGATATAAAGGTAAAACCCTCTGCTTGATATTCTTAAACCTGCAGGGAAAGAAAAGGCAGTCACATTAATTCTCAACTGATGCATCAGGTTTTTCTCCAAAGCAACGCGCAGGCGAAGTTTACACCTAGAGCAGTCGCTAGGGTGTTTCACGGGCTTGGCAGTCCAGCCTTCCCTTCTGCTACTTGGTCAAGAACTCATTTCTGGTATTTTCAAGAACATGACAGTGTTTTTATATATTTTCCCATTTACAACAGTTGATAGATTCCTTTCACTTGAGCAACCTGTGACTGCTGACTCGAAATAATTCCAGGGGCCGGTATTCAAATGTGGACTTCAGATCCATAATGGAGGCTGCAAAGGAAGAGCTCATGAGTACTGTAGGGAAGACTGCATCCTGAACAACCTCCTCATTCCCAGAAACTTTATCATCGACTGATTATGGCAGATATTGCTTGTTCTTGCCTGAGCTGACATTCAAGATTTGATCATGTTTTTTGCTCAGAGTATCGACCATGTGAACTCACTTCTTTCCGTCTGCATTCTTTCCATCATGTTCAAAGGCGCATAACACAATGATGCAGCAGCTGTGAGAGCTGACTCTAATTACAGGCTCATTTTTTTCTTCCATCGCAATGTTTGCTTCTTCCCCCCCCCCCCCCCCCCCACCCATATTCCTTTGTTTCTGTTTCTGCTTTGTTTTTATTTATTTTCATTATTCTAGATTTCTGGATGCACAACATTTGTGTTGCGGGATTTCTAGTCATACACAGTAGGTAGCCATATGTATGTATATATTCAAATGTAGCCTCTTTTTTTTTTCTTTTTTTTTTTTTTGTATTCAAAATTTTCTCATTTGAAAGTCCTTGTACATGGAATCTCCGCCACTAAGATGTCTATGACGAGACATTCAAATGGAATATTAAAGATCATATTTGATTGATAAATTTGCATCTTCTCTATATTTACTATTGTATATAGTTTTCAATACTTTTGTTAGGGGCGTAATTTAACTGAGTAGTAAGTTTGATTTATTTTGTATCGAGTTAAACTTCAATCTTTTTTATTGAATACTTTATAGTTTACAAATTTTATTGAGTCTAAACAAGTTTTTTAAAGTTAGAAATATGCAATGAATATATATATCTCTTGTACAACAAACTTGAACGAGAAAATATTTAAAACGAAGAGAGGCAATGATCATTGATCAGTTTCCTTTTACGAAAATTCATCCAGGTTTAAATTTCTTATAATAATTCTTTTGCACTATACATCCATTAAAAGACAAAATCGAAAGAGACATGTATGTAAAGCCATAAATAAATTTGCATAACTCTTTAGAGTTTCTTGTTATCCTAGTTGGACACGCCGATACTTCTGAAACAAGTAGAAAAAGAGGCTCATAATTAGTTTCTTGAAACCTGCAACCATGCATTCCTACTTGTAACTACAT
>JAPKLW010000537.1:86361-99563 GCA_026898455.1 Plectranthus barbatus
GAGAGGAGTCACTAGGTCTTTTATTTCCATGTTATGGTTAAGAATCCAAGAGGGTCGCCTGATAACATTTTCGTGATTGCTCACATCATTAGAAATTAAATTGGGATTGAATTGCATGAAAACGTTGTTTGTTTAATATTCAAAGTGGATTGCCCTGGAATCCTATTTTCTCATTGTTTTCTAAAATCTTTAATTAAACCTTTTTATTTTATTATTGCTTTTAAATCAATTAGTTAGTTAGATAAACCAAACTCTTTTATGATTTGCCTAGATAGTAGTACGATATCTACGTTTTAGTGCTTAGTTGTGTTTCGAGCCTGCAGTCCTTGAGTTCGATAAATTATTACTTGCCCTCTGCAGTGGTATGTGCACTTGCAGCTTTAGCGCGTTGCGAAACGCGCTATCAAGTATACCAGAAGTGTAAGTCAACTAGAGCACACCAGTAAAAATCAGAGGTGGACAAAGAGAGTTTTTCTAAGTCTGATCCAATTTTATATATGATATTGCAAGTTTAAGTACAAATTGGGTTCAGAAAGTAACAACTAATGAAAAGAGATTAGACCTTGACGTTCATGAATCGGGTGCTGGTGCTGGCTTGTCCTTTTCGTTGTCCGCTGAATTCGATGAGTTGCTCTTCTGGATATCAGCAAACTTCTCCATGGTAAACTTCATGAAGTTCTCAAGAAGATTTGTTCCTGATGCTCTTTCAGCAGCCTCACGCTCCAGTTGTCTGGCCAGCTTCTCCTGCTCCATTGCAATCTTTTGCAGTTGAAGTTCATGCTCCTTTATTTGCAATTCTAATCTAGCTTCTTGTTCTTTTCTTTGCAGTTCTAATCTAGCTTCTTGTTCTTTTCTTCTTGACTCCTCCTTCGCTTCTTCTTCTTTTCTCCTTATCTCCTCTTCCTTTGCGGCTAACTCCTCATTTTTTTTTCTTGTTCGCTCTTGGTCAGCCTTTCTTCTTTCTTCCCCCTCTTTGATTGCAGCCAAAAAGTTGATCCCATAGGCCACCACAGTTTCGGTTAGGGTCATCCTGGTTTTGACTAAGTCCTTTTGTACGACTTCCAGTCCTGCCTTATTCTCAGAAATAGCCAACTCGTTCTCAGCAGACTCTGACCGAACATAGGATACATCGCTTCGAACTTCATCAATTTCTCTTCTCAGGTGGGTGGTTGCCTCTGCTACTCTTCCATCAATGGCTACTTGCAAATAAGAGTTGAAGGCTTCAGCTATTTCCGCATTCAATGGAAAGGGTATCTGTAGGGAGGTGATTGGAGAGGCATTTAAGGGAGTAGTCATGGTGAGTTCTCGACTTGTTGGAATGGGTGATTGCGGTACTCGAGTAGCAATCGTAGCAACATGTGCTTGATAACAGGCTTCTTCATGCATTATCCGATTAGCAGTATCCAGAATTTGTGTAGTCTCCTGGACAAACCGAGCCTCTGCTTCCTGAGCTTCCTTGACTATTTCCTAAATATCAATGTTCAGGAATTTGGCCAACTGCATATCACGGTAGTCAAATTCCAGAGCAGCACGCTTAGTGGCCTGTGCCGCTATTCGAGCTTTCAGTCTCTCGGTCTGTTGAATTTTATACTCCATCTGTCGTTTCCTGTAAGTAACAGCAGCTCTTGCTTGATGCTTAGACAATTCAACCCTGGCATCAGAATATCCATCGGGTGCAAATGTGGATTTGGGTAACCCTGCAGTATTTGTGAGAGAACGGTGTTTTCGGATGGCTTGAAGTCTGCACATCACTTGTTTATCCAAGAACTGTTTCATCCCCGAAACTTGATCAATCCAATCGAAACACCAACGTTCCTCATGTCTCCAGAAGTTTAATCCCTTAGCTGCAAACATCAGTGCTTTTTCTTCAAAACAGAGTTGATGCATAATGTAATCCCACTTCTTCCATCGTCGAAACTCTTCTGCTAACAAACGTCCTTCTGGCGTTGATTCGTCCAATTCGGTATGAAATAAGTCAGCAATGGCTCTTTCCATTTCGGATTGAACAAACAGTTCTATTTCTTCAGCCATAGGTGTGAAATCAGAGTTGGGCAATTCTTCAGGATGGACAGTTGCACACCATTGACCGATTCTGCGTAGATGATAGCGAGGTCCAGGCAAGCCATTGAGAGGCACTCGGAGAGGAGTATCTGATCCGGATGTTTCCTTCCTCAGGGATTTAGCATTGAAAATTTCCTCAGATTCTCCATTAGAATCAGATTCAGAAAGACAAGATGATTCAAGATCAGTGAGCAGAGAATCATTCTCTTCGACAGGCGAATGTGAATCATGGAGAAGTGAATCGACCTGTTCTCCAGTAACTCTAGCTTTGCTAGATTCCGCATCAGTGACGGCTCCAGACCTCTGTAATTTTGAGAGATCTTTATCTGATAGTTCCTCTCCTTCAATGAGTGTCTGCTGGTAAGATAATGGATTGGGAATCGTTTCCTCTTCTGAAGTAGCTTTCCCTTTTTCTTTCTTTTTGGCCTCGTCTGCTAGGCGTTGCAGTTTATCAGCAGGATCTTCATCATCATTGATCCTAGTGATATCTGCTGAAGTGTCTGCCGTGCCCTCGTTCACTGCTGTAATTGGATTTCCTTCAGCAACAATATTCACTAATGTGGATTGGTCCACATGCTCTGTTAATGCTTCATCCACGATAGTAGACTCTTCGGCTGTGCTAACACTGACTCCTCTGCTAGCACTGCATTCCTTGTTAGCTTTGTCGTCTGACATAGTATCTTGTGAAGATATAGCATCTTTCCCAGAACTTTTACTTTTCTTCGTAGTGTGTTCTTCTTGTTGCGCCTGTTGAGCAGCTCTCTTCTGAGCCATAAATTCTTCAGCAACAGACTTGACTCGCTCGAAGTTTCTGTCTCTTCCTTCGAATGTTAGGTTTCTAATGAACTTTTGATAATCTCGCTTCTCCACTTCTTTGAGGATGGCGTCGCGCTTTCTCTTCGTTTTCCTTGTTTCCTTAGTGCGCTCTTCCATATTTCTGAGAGATTTAGAAATGTAGTCTGGATCAGCTTCAGCGGTTCCCTCAGTGTTGATTTCAGTATTGTCCTGCTCTGCTGTTACATTAACAGCAATTCGATCAATATCTTCAGCAGATTTCTTCTCTACTTCTGCTCTTTCCAATTCTTCCTTGTCGGTAAGTAATACCAACTTTCTCCTGGTCTTCTTCTTTGCTTTAGGTACAGGAGAAGTATCTGTAGTTCTCTTCTTTGTTTGTAATGGTAAAGCCATGTCTCCGAGAATAATTGGATGTTGTTCTGCTTCCTTTGAAGTCATAATATCATTGATCTGATCCGCCGGTAAATTCCCTAACTTCTCAATTTCTTCGAGATTTTTGAAGCAATGCTTTGTTTCAGCATTTGTTCTCAACAATGCTATTTCCTCCTCTGTCATAAGGATGGAAGGTTGTAGTATCTGCACGGCTAAATTTGCTTCATCAGATTCTTCAGGGGAGGTAGGTTTACTCTTGTCTACATTGGACTTCCCTTTCGACTTTTGAGGATTCCTGACATTAACCGACTTAGGCTTGTGTCTTGTTACAGGAATGTAGTCTGTGGAAAGGAGTGCAACTCCACGATCTACTCCTGTGTTGGTGAACAAGATTTCAAGGAATTTACTAATCTTCAATCCAAAGTTTACATTCGAGGAGAATGTTCCATCTATCTCCATGTGTGCATTCTTCTTGGCATGCTCTGCCCATCGTTCAAATATGAACTCAGCCCAATTCCCCTTAACATTATCGTTTAAAGCCATCATCACGGCATACTTCTTGGCAGAAAGCTCCGAGTAAGAACCAGCATCGCACTGGAGCATCTTTATTACTATCTCTGCAAGTAGTTTGTATTCTTCTGTCAATGTGTTGATTGAGGTGTTAACCTTAAACGTACTGGATTGCCCTTTCTCTCCTGATTTTTCCAGCGGTTCCACCTCCGTTCCATCTCAGCGACATCATTCACCTTATATTGAGAGATTTTGGTTCCAAAATTTCGAAGTCCAAATATTCGAGACAGCAACTCAGCATTAACCTCTGCAATGTGTCCATATACACACGTCCTAAACGACTTCTGATCATCACTCATAACTGCTCTAGCATAGAATTCAGCAACCATATGCTGATGAAATTGATCAGGTTCAGAAGTGAGATACTTTACCAGCAACTCGGAATCAAGGAGATTTAGAATCCATTTGGGAAATTGTTTGCTGGCGAGAGGCATGTACAAAATCCTGTCTTTCATGATCTGGGCCACTCGTCTCCGTTTCGCCGAATGAGTGGACAGCTTCTTCTGTCTGGCCATAGTCACCAATGTGCAGTAAGGAATGGACTCATCAATGTCTTCTTTTTTCTCAATTCCAGTGAAACCGGGTGCATGTCGCACATGCAGGGGTGAGCAAGCGGTGGAGGGATAGATAAATGAGGGTTGTTGAAATAGAATTGCTTGGGAGTTTCCTGTTGGTAAAGATTCTGTATTTGGTGAACGGTTTGATTCAGGGCTTGAGGAGGTTGAAGAATTTTGGTTTGAAGCCATGGTTGGGTATCTTAGGAGGTTTGTGAAGGTATGAGAGGGTTTTACAGGGACGAGAGGTGAAGGGTTTCGAAAAGTGATAGGGATTTGAAATCTAAGTAGTGGGTAGAAGATTTCGGAGTACGAGAAGAGATTGATGGTGAGGATGGTATGCACTTTTAAGTTCAATCAACGGTTGGGGTAGAGAGCGAGATCGTGTGAATATGCACGTCTTCAAGCTCTTGAGTGCTGCTGACGTGTCACCGCTTTATTTGTTGTCGTCATTCTGCGGGCATTAAATGCGCCTCATCATGAAAGGTACTCTTCCGCGCCTGATTTGAAATCTTCAGCAGCCAGAATTAGTAGAGATGATCAGAAACCACTACGTATTCCAATGTAGCATCATGGGGTGTATATAAAACTCAATTTCTTGCATAGCTTTTTATGTATAATCGAAATTTCTTCCGATTTGACCTTCACTTAAGGCGATTACTGTTCTTTTCAATGCAACCGTTTGTATTCTGAGATCAGCAGTAATCATAGTTATCTTCTATAAATGGGATGGGCAAACGATTCAATGGTACAATCTCCTTGTGTACTTTCTTATGGCGATCGTTGCTTTTCTTCTCATCCTTTCTAAAAGAAATTCTTCTTTCAGAAGAAAATGGAACTACCCAGTGCACTCTTCATTCCTCAACACAGGATCCTCTGTGATTCTGGGTTATACGAAGAATATGAGACAGAGTACTATGTGGCGGAGGGGGTTATGTCAAGGCTTCATGCGAGTGGCGTGGGCAGATTCGTTTCCCTGACTCCTCATACATTCCACAGAGAACTACTTCAGCAGTTCATCCAATCATGCAAACCCATCGGAGACTCCGTTGTTGGTGTCTTCAGAGATCAATTGGAGACGTGGATGGTGGATACTTTCGCCTTAGAATTTGGTCTTCCGAGAGGGCCAATTTCCATCCAGGACTATCCCAACGATGAAATAGCGCCGGAGTGGTCTTCATGGATGAAATGGAGGCGTTCATCCGAGCTTGAGTTCTCGCCGACTCCATCAGCATATGGATTGCAGACACGATACCAGGTTCTCTTCGAAATAGTCTGTGGTATGGTAGTGGGAGAGAATCCTGAGAACATGATATTTTCTCGTGACGTTTGGAAAGCCATGATGGCTATAGATGATATGGCGAATGTTGACTGGGCTAATTTCATCTATCAGAGAGTGCGGCGAAGTGTTCAGCAGTTCCCGCATCTTCATCTCCCTTACGGAATGCCATTGAGTTGGTTGTTTGAGCAGCGATATCAGGATCTTACTCAAGGTCCCTCGAACCTTTGAGGAGTAGATTTCTATCCGTTTGTCCCTTTGTCACCCTTCTGAATTTGTTGTACCCTCTTTTTATGTAAACATTTTGTTGATCTATATAAGATGATGTTTATGTTTCATTGGAAACAATTTCATATATACTCACGCAATATCAATTATCTGCTTGCTAATAACCTTGTGATAAGCAAATCTCATGATGAAATCTGTATAGATTCTGCTGAGTATACTATGTGTTCTGCTGAATTCGTAGCAGAGATCACATTTGAAAACATCTAGCAGAGTTTTCGTTCTCTAGCAGAAACTTTGATCTTTAGCAGAGATTTTATTTCTAGCAGAGATCTCATCTCTAGCAGAGTTTCCATCTCTAGCATAGTTTCCATCTCTAGCACAGTACTCATTTTCTAGCAGAGACCTTATCTCAAGCAGAGTACTCATCTCTAGCATAGTACTCATTCTCTAGCAGAGACCTTGTTTCTAGCAGAGTACTCATCTCTAGCAGATGGAACGACGACCTTCGATGCGTGCGTCTCTTCATACGTCGATTGCGTTTTCTCAAGAAGCATTTTGACCGATCTGACGTGGCGTCTGTCCATTCGTCGTATAACAGATGATCATTAACTCTGAATCGAATCAATTCTTAAGAAAAGAGTTATGATTTTCCCTTATAAATACCCTTCTTGTGTGTATCTTTATCATCACAAGAACTCTTTTCTGAACTTTTCCCTTATTTGTTCAGAAATTTTCAAGAAAATGGATTCACCTGGTCAATCTTTGGAGTTGCGCCGAAACTAGATCCTTCATGAGTCTGGTTTGTACTCTCTGTATGATAACAATCCTAGAGTGGCAGAAACCGTTATGTCGAAGTTGAATCGAAGTGGATTGACCCAATTCGTCACTGCTACTCCAAGATGTTTCCAAGGTGATGTTCTTCGAGAATTCATCGAGGACTGTTCTGTGGAGGAAGAGGGCATTTATGGTTCCTTCCGCGGCAAGCTCATCTATTGGTCACCGGACGTCTTTTCTCGTCGATTCGGCCTTCCCAGAGGTCCTGGGTCTGTTTTCGACCACCGAGTGACGGACATTGCTCCTGAATGGTCAGCGTGCCAGAGGTGGAGACGATCTCCTTCATCTGAATTTTCCCTTTCCGTCTCAGCTTACGATCTCCGCACTCCTTATTGGGTACTTTTCCGTATTGCTAACAACATGTTGATGGGAGAGGACCTTGATGACACTTTCTTCTCCAAAGAAACTTGGCAAATCATGATGTCCATTGACGATAGAGTCGAGGTAGATTGGGCAAAATACATCTATGATAATGTTCGGGACTGTGTCCAATATTACCCGGCAGTGCCTCTGCTGAATGGAATGCAGTTTAGTTGGCTGCTGGAGCAGAGCTTCCCTTGGATAGCAGAAGAACGTTCGAATCTTGTAGATATGGACTTCTTCCCTTTTAGGCCTCGTTCCCCCTAGAATATCAGTCATGTTGTTGTTTTCAATTTTCTCTTCTTCCTCTGTAATGACGTTTTTTCAATGAATGGAATGAGAGAATATTTTGATTCTGCACAACTATTCGTTGTTTTCATTCAATCATGTTATTTGCAAAAAAAAATCAGCAACCATGTTCTACTTAGCATTCTTGGTGTTAGCAGATTGCTATTTTGAGTATTCTTCAGTAGATATCTTCATCTTCCAGAATACTTGACGACGTCTTCATGAAGTCCAAGAGATAAAGATAGGAATAACATCTCATTCAATACTTTGTCTCGGATATGCTTGCATCAGTATCTTAGCAAACTGTCTTGTGATTGTGTTGAATATCCTGTGGCAATTTTCCTGTTTCTGATGTAGGCCACGGTTTTCCACACAAGACTCATCAAGTGCTTTCATTTAAGACGATAGGTTTCTGTCTTAATCAATAGATTTGGGATATCCTTTGGTGTCTTCTTTGAGCATTCATGGAAGATAACGCCATAATACTCAGGTAGGCCGACTTGCCGTAAGTAGCTTTAGCAAGACAGGTGGTGTTTCCCAACTCGTTGAGACTCCTCGACTTCCGCCCTCTGAGTTGAGTTGACAAGACACTTTTTGGGAGAATGTTCCCTCTGATGAGAGAGCTTCAATCTTGCTATATATATAACATCCCATTTGTTGTCTTGAACCGCATCTCTTCCACTCCATTTAGCATAGCATTTTCTTGGAAAAAAAATGCATCACGTTACTATTGCTCCAAGCGATTTAAGCGTTACTCGCAACCAGATTCTTCATGAATCAAGGTTGTACTATGAGTATGGAAATAACTGTCGCGTTGCAAATCTTGTTATGGGGACTCTTCATGAGAGTTGTCTAACCCAATTTCTGATTACTATGTCATCACGTTATCAGAAACGAGCTCTACAGAGCTTTATCTTCAAATGTCAAACTACTGATGACGCCATTTGGAGCTCCTTTGAGAACGAAGTGGTTTGTTGGACTGCGGCCCTCTTTTCTCAAAAGTTTGGCCTTCCACGGGGTCCCACTTGCGTTATGGATGTCTACCGCCATATGACTGCTCCAGAGTTCGGCTACTGGGATAAGTGGAGGCAGTCGGACATCTATGACTTTTCACCAACTCCATCATGCTTGGAGTTGAAAGAAGAGTATAGAGTCATTTTTGACATTGTTAGCAATGTCACTCTTGGAGTTCCTGCTGACAACTACGTGTTCAACCCAAGGATCTGGAGGGCTATGATGGCCATTGATTCGGAGATGAAGGACGTTGACTGGGAAGGATTCTTCTTTGAAGGGGTGAGGGAATGTATCGATCTCTTTCCTCAGGTTCCTCTGCCAACTGCCATGCAGTTGAGTTGGTTGCTGGAACAGAGGTTCCCTCATCTTGTCTCCGAAGGCATCCCTTTGATGGGTTTTGATTTTTACCCCTTGAGAGCTCACTTTCCTAACTCTGGTTGAAAAATGTTCCGAGCTCTCCTCCCTTTGGCGTTTACAAAAATATTGTTAGATCTGTAGCAAGAGATGGTGTAGGGTTGAATGTATCTGATCTTCCCCCTTTTTTTTGTAATGCTGTGTAGCTTTTGAATTCTGTCATCCATCTGTTGAATGAATGTGCTAATTTAGATCTCTTCTTTTGTGTATTTTTGTGATGGATCCTTTCTTTTCAACTGTGTTCATGACATTGTTCAGCATTTCTTGATGTCAAGATATTTTCAGCAGTTCGAAGAAATAGCATTCAGAGTCATAATCATCAAACAACTTTCAAAAGCATCCTCATAGAAAGAATGAGAGCTAGGACTCATTCATCCACATCTTCATCTAATTCCATCAATCCCAGTTTAAAGCATAATTCTTTAAATCTGGTTTCTGAAAGAGGCTTTGTAAATATGTCTGCTATCTGATCTTCGGTGCATATATAGCGAACATCGATATCTTTCTTCTCCTGATGATCTCTTATGAAGTGATGACGAATATCGATATGCTTGGTCCGAGAGTGATGAACAGGATTCTTTGTGATGCACATGGCACTGTTGTTGTCGCAGTAGATAGGTACACATTCAGGAGAAATCCCGTAATCTTGTAATTGTTGCTTTATCCAAAGTATTTGCGAACAACAGCTAGCAGCGGCTACATACTCTGCTTCAGTGGTGGAGATTGCAACAGAGTGCTGCTTTTTGCTGAACCAGCTAATGAGCTTGTGTCCTAGAAATTGACATGTGCTGCTTGTGCTTTTCCTGTCGATCTTACATCCTCCAAAATCAGAATCTGAATATCCACTCAGTGCGAGACTATCTTCTCTGGGATACCAAATTCCTTGTCCTTCAGTACACTTCAAATAGCGAACAATTCTCTTGGCAGTGTCAAAGTGAGCCTTCTTAGGCTTGGCTTGATATCTAGCACATAATCCCACGGCGTAGGAGATATCTGGTCTGCTTGCGGTAAGATATAGTAGTGAACCTATGATCCCTCTGTAAAGAGTAGGATTCACATCATCTCCTTCTTTCTCAAGAGCAGCAATGCATGTTGTGCTGATAGGTATGCGCAAGCTCTTGGTCTTCTCCGGACAATATTTAGCAATTAAGTCACGAGCATACTTCTTCTGATGGATGAATATTCCTTCTTTGGATTGATGAACTTGTAGTCCAAGAAAATAAGACATCTTCCCCGTCATGCTCATTTGGAAATGGCTAGTCATGAGATCAGAGAACCTATCACATAGATCTTGATTCTTTGATCCAAAGATTATGTCATCAACATATATTTGAACTAGCAGAATGCTGTCTCCATCTTTAATGCGAAAGAGAGTTTGATCTATCCTCCCTTTCTGAAATCCATTATTCAATAGAAACTTTGACAAAGTTCCATACCAGGCTCGTGGTGCTTGCTTTAGACCATATAGTGCCTTCTTGAGCCTGTAGACTTGATTGCCTTGCTCAAATCCCGGAGGTTGCTCGACATAGACTTCCTCCTTGAGCTCGCCATTAAGGAAGGCGCTCTTCACGTCCATCTGCATCACATCGAACTCATGGTACGCAGCATATGCTAGGAATAGTCGGATTGCCTCTAGTCTTGCTACTGGGGCAAAGGTTTCATCATAATCTATGCCTTCACATTGTCTATATCCTTTGGCCACAAGACGTGCCTTGTTCCTGACTACAGCGCCTGATTCATCCTTCTTGTTTTTGAATACCCACTTAGTGCCTATAACACTTTGATGCTGTGGTCTGTCGACTAGTTCCCACACATTGTTGCGTGTGAACTCCGCAAGCTCCTCTTGCATGGCATTCACCCAATCCGCATCTAGCAGTGATTCTTCTATCTTCTTGGGTTTTCATTAGATATGTAACAAGCTAACATGGCATTTTCGTTTCCCTATCTGGTTAGGATAGGATCATTTATGTTTCCAAGAACACCGTCTAAAGGATGTGCACGTAGCCATGTAGGTCTGATGCGTGCTGGATTTTCAGCAACCGGTGCTCCTCCTTGGTGGATTTCATCAAGAGCATTCTCTTCCTCATTGTCTTCATTCTCCCGGCGTTCAGCAACTGGGACATTGTTAGTTTCCTCTTCTGCATCTGCTACAGGAACTTCAACGTCGGAGATGACATTCATGGGTGCAGCATCTGCTGGGATTTCAGCAACTGGTTCTTCTTCGATTGGAGCATATTCCACGTGGTCTTGATCATCAAGAATTCCAGCAACATCTAAATTCTCATTTAGATATATAGAAGATGGGGCCTCAGCATGATCAGTAGCATCACTGGCCTGGTCAGCAGTCTGGTCACCTGCTGAGTGCGAAGTTTCTGGATTGACATCAGTCGTAGACCTAATCGGATCAATAATCATATTTTCAAAAGATTTTTGTAAAGATTGATCATAGATATCATTGGTCTCATAATTGTCATCCTTCTGTTCTTTGTTAGCCCTGCGCACTAAAGTAGACTCATCACAAATAACATTACATGTTATTTCCACAAGTCGAGTAGTCATGTTTAACACTCGATAACCCTTGTGAGATGGGTGTCCATATCCTAGGAAAACACCTTCATCAGACTTAGGTGAAAAAGTGTTAAGTTTAGACTTCCCATTGTTATGGATATAACATGTTGAACCGAAAGCACGAAAGTGTTTAATAGAAGGCTTACGACCATTATACACTTCATAAGGAGTTTTGTTGAATCTGCCATTAACTGCACTCCTATTCTGAGTGTAGCAAGCAGTCATGATAGCTTCTCCCCAATACTTTCCATTGAGTCCTGAATCAGCAAGCATAGACCTCGCTGCTTCCTTTAGGGTTCTGTTTCTTCGTTCTGCTAGCCCGTTCTGTTGTGGTGTTCTAGCAGTGGATTTTTCATGATGAATACCAGCTTCCGCACAGAAGTCCATCAAAATTCCATTACAGAATTCCATTCCATTATCTGATCTAATCCTTTTAACTGTAACTTCCTTGTTGTTCTGCTCTTTAAGGATCAGCTCAGGTAGCAGGGTCTTTACTTCATCTTTGCTTTTTAGGAGTTGAACCCATGTGTACCTGGAAAAATCGTCAACAACCACAAGTGTATATATTTTCTTATTTACTGTGGGTGGTTTGACAGGACCAAACAGATCCATGTGTAAGAGTTCAAGAATTCTCCCTGAGGTGTCCTTTTCTGGATTTGATTTGAAGGATGCCTTTGTCTGTTTGCCTTGTTGACATGCTTTACACACTCCTTCCTTTCGGAAAGGTTCCGCAGGCAGTCCTTCTACCAGCTTATGTTTGGCTAGATAATTGATCGTTTTGAAGTTTAGATGATTCAATCTTTTATGCCACAGCCAATTGGTTTCGTCTTTGTTGAATGCTACGAAGCATGAGTCTTGTTGACCACTTAGCCAATCGACCACGTATAGTCCACCCTTGTGGATGCCTCTAAGCTTCACTTCTCCAGTAACCTTATCAACAATATCACAGCCAGAGTCAATAAAATAAACATTATATCCATTCTCACATAGTTGGCTGATGCTCATCAGATTGTGTTTAAGGTTTGACACGAGAGCAGCATTAACAATTCGGATTCCATTTTGTTCTACACATCCTCTTCCAATGACTCTTCCTCTGCTGTTATCACCAAAAACAACTGAGGATCCATATACGCTTTGTAAATCTGAGAATAAGTCTGCTCTTCCAGTCATGTGTCCTGAGCAGCCGCTATCAAGAATCCATTCATCTGAAGATCTTGGCTCCTTGACTCTTAGATTCTGTTTCTGCAAGACAATTAAGAGAATGATTTAGGTACCCGTTTAGTCTCGGGTCCCGCAGGATTAGCAAGTGTCATTGTTCCTTTTGGAACCCACATTTGAGTGATCTTCAAAATTTTCTTCTTGACATCACTCTTTATACCTTTCTCAACCTTGGGATAAGTAAATCTTGCATACTTAGATTGAGAATGAGGTGTGGTAGTGTGTCGAGCCTTCACTGTCCTTTTGAAAGAATTTGGTTTGGACTCAGGCTTCACATACGTGATCCGCCTATTGTAGGGTTTGAGTCTACGATGGACAACGCGAGTTGCCATTAATTTCAATACTTGCCAAGGATCGTTCTTAGGATACCAGGAACAAATTTCAATTGTATAAACCATGCGATCTTATGCATGCTCCTACAATATTAATTGTAGATGATGGATTTAGAGAATACCTGATTTCACCGTTTGATCTACAGATCTAGATCGGAGCCAATAACGATGAAATAACCTTAGATCTGAGATAGAACGCCGGCGATGGATAGTTGTTCCTACAGATCTGATCTTCTGATCTGTTCACTTGCTCCTTGGAAATCTGGTGAGGATTATCTACCAAGTTGAATCCGAGATCCGGAGAAATCGATCAGT
>JAPKLW010000537.1:109563-120486 GCA_026898455.1 Plectranthus barbatus
CGAGCAAGTATATCGATGAAAACCACAAACCATATCGAGTAATCACCGCGAATAGCAACGAAATCGACAAAATTTGCAAAAATGAAAACAAGGACTCCAAACTCAAATTTTTGTCAAAAATCATGCTCAAATCCTTCAAATCATGTGAAATAATTGAAAAGGAGAGTTTTAATATACATACCGTGGTTGATTTTGACGATTTTGGAGAGAAAAGTTCGAATTTGGGGTTGGGAGAGAAAAACCGTGCGTGTGTTTGTGTTTTTATGAGGAAGAAAATGAGGTGAGGGGGTTTAAAAACCCATCTCTGTTCGCGGCTCAGAACCGACCGTGTCGATCGACGAGTGGTCTTCGTCGATCGACGAAGCCCACTTTTCCTCGTCGATCGACGAGAAATGGCATCGATCGACGCGGAAGTTTTTCTTCGTCGATCGATGCCAATTTCTGACGATCTTGGTGGCCCGACTGGACTCGACACAATTTTGAAAAAAAAAACAAAACTGAACTGACTCGAAAATAAAAGAAATAAATAAAACAGGAAACTGTTGGGTTACCTCCCAACCAGTGCTTGGTTTATTGTCGCTAGCTCGACAATACCTGACTTTTAAGGGCGGTTCAAGTAGTACTTCTCCACTGCTCCAATCTGAAGAGGGGTGTAATACGGTTTCAGGTTTTGACCGTTCACTCTGAAGGTCTTTCCATCTTGTCCGGCTAATTCAACTACACCGTTTATGAATTGGCTGATTACGGTGTATGGTCCGGACTACTTTGATTGTAGCTTTCCGGGCATGAATCGAAGACGGGATTTGAAGAGGAGAACCTTATCACCTGAAGTGAAGACATGCGAGCGGATCTTTTTTACGTGGAATATCTTCGCTCGATTCTTGTAGATGACGTTGTTCTCATAGGCCTCGTCCCGAAAATTTTCTAATTCATTCAGTGCCATGGCGCGGTCTTCTGCGGCTGTCTTCCAATCCAAATTCAATTCTTTCACCGCCCTCCAAGCTTTGTGCTCCATCTCGACAGGAAGGTGACATGATTTTCCGAAGATCTGCTGATACGGAGATGTCCCAATCGGTGTTTTGTAAGCGGTGCGGTATGCCCAAAGTGCATCATCGAGAACTGCCGCCCAATCCTTTCTTTTCTTGACCGTCTTCTCCAATATCTGCTTGATTTCTCTGTTGGATAATTCCGTCAACCCGTTCCCTTGAGGGTGATATGGGGTGGTAACGCGATGCTTTACTCCGTATCTAGCAAGAAGAGAAGAAAGCCATTTGTTACAAAAATGTGATCCCCCATCACTTACCAGGGCTCTTGGTGTTCCAAATCTTGTGATGAGCTTTTGCAAGAATTTGATGACGACTTTGTGATCGTTGGTGGCTGTCGGAATGGCTTCGACCCAACGTGAGACGTAGTCCACCGCTAATAGAATGTATGTGAATCCTTGCGATGGTGGGAAGGGTCCCATGAAGTCGATCCCCTAGACGTAAAAAATCTCCACTTCAATCACCGGAGTTTGTGGTATCTCATCCCTCCGCGAGATGTTGCCGGTCCTCTGGCAGCGATCACAACCCGTTATCCATCCGCGACAGACTTCATAGATGGAAGGCCAGTAGAATCCGCATGCAAGGATTTTGA
This sequence comes from Plectranthus barbatus, assembly GCA_026898455.1. Taxonomy (NCBI): domain Eukaryota; kingdom Viridiplantae; phylum Streptophyta; class Magnoliopsida; order Lamiales; family Lamiaceae; genus Plectranthus; species Plectranthus barbatus. The sequence continues at coordinate 111,199 of JAPKLW010000537.1, forward strand.
AGGCGGTCCGGTTGGCTGAATGGTGTCCACCGGTAGGAGATGAATGGCATGCCTCGAAGATTTTGTGCCACTCGGACTGGGGCTGTCAGCGGCGAATGATGCCGTCAGCACATCTGCGCCACAGGTAGGGATCCTCCCAATAGTAGAATCTGACGTCGTGCAGAAACTTCTTTTTGCATACGGAGAGGAGTCCGGAGGAAGTACGCCGCCCACTAGATAATTGGCGAAGTCTGCGAACCACGGGGTTTTGGATTCATACATCTCCTTCATGTCCCTCAAGGCATAGACCTGTTCATCGGGGAATGTCTCTCGGATTGTCAATTGCTGATCGTCCTCTTCGAGTGGCTCGAGTCTCGACAAATGATCGGCGATGACGTTCTCGCTTCCCTTTCTGTCCTTGATTTCTAAGTCGAACTCTTGCAACAACAGAATCCACCGAATCAGTCTGGGCTTGGCATCTTGTTTTGCAAACAAGTACTTGATTGCTGCGTGGTCGGTGTAGACAATTGTTTTTGAGCCTATCAGATAAGGCCGGAATTTGTCGAACGCATACACAACCGCGAGCATCTCTTTTTCCATCGTGGTGTAGTTGCACTGAGCTGGATTCATACTTTTGCTGGCATATTGAATCACAAGGAAGATTCTTCCTTTCATTTGGCCCAGAGCTGCTCCAACAGCATAATCGCTGGCGTCGCACATCAATGTGAAAGGCTCATCCCAATCTGGTGCGGTCAGGACTGGTGCGGTTACCAGCGCTTCTTTCAACTTCTCAAATGCTTTATGACAGTCTTCATCAAAAATGAAGGACACATCCTTCTCCAGCAAGTTACACAAGGGCCGGGATACCTTGGAGAAGTCTTTGATGAACCTCCTATAGAATCCTGCATGACCTAGGAAACTTCGGACGGCTTTGACGTTTGTTGGTGGTGGCATCTTCTCAATGGCTATCACTTTGGCTCGATCTACCTCCAATCCTTCGGCTGACACTCGATGCCCCAACACGATTCCTTCTCTCACCATGAAATGACACTTCTCCCAATTGAGGCATAGATTTGTCTCAGCACATCTCTCAAGTACAGTAGCCAAGTTCTGCAAACAGACATCAAATGAGCTACCAAAAACTGAGAAATCATCCATAAATACCTCCATGATTTTCTCGATGAGGTCGTGGAAGATTGCCGTCATGCATCGCTGGAAGGTGGCCGGTGCATTGCATAATCCAAAGGGCATCCGTCGGTAGGCGAATACTCCATATGGACAGGTGAATGCCGTCTTGTGTTGATCTTCCGGCGCCACAGCTATCTGATTGTACCCTGAGTAACCATCAAGAAAGCAGTAAAAAGGATAACCAAATAATCTATCTTGCATTTGATCAATGAATGGAAGAGGGTAATGATCCTTGCACGTGGTGGAGTTTAAGGCTCGGTAGTCAATGCAGACTCGCCATCCCGTGATCGGTCTTTGCGCTACTTCCTCTCCATCATCGTTCTTCACAATTTGCATTCCTCCTTTCTTGGCTACTACTTGTGTAGGGCTTACCCACTTGCTGTCGGAAATCGGGTAGATCATGCCATGGTCAAGGAGTTTGAGAACCTCCTTCTTGACAGCCTCTTGCATGATGGGATTCAGACGTCGTTGTGCTTGTCTCTTTGGTTTCGCATCCTCTTCAAGAATGATCTTGTGCATGCACAGCGAAGGACTGATTCCTTTGATGTCTCCCAAGGTCCATCCAATGGCGGACTTGTATGTTCGCAAAACTCGCAACAGCTTGTCAAGTTCCCCCTGTGAAAGATAAGCAGAAACGATAACAGGGTAAGTGCTGTCTGAGCCTAGGAATGCGTACCTGAGATGTGATGGGAGTGTCTTGAGCTCCAGAATTGGTGGATTGGAGCTGGAGATCGGTTGTCCTGGGTTTCCGTCGATCGACGAGGATGCTGCGTCGATCGATGCAGGTGTGGTCTTGGCATCGATCGACGAGACATCAGACTCGGTCGACGCGGACTCTCTATAGCGGCTCGGCAGCGATTCTCTTTTAAGTTCTTTCTCTCGAGTAATTTCCTCGAACACATCTAGTTCCATGACTAGATTCAGGATCTCCTCAGTGGCTTCATCCAGATTTTCAGAAGAGGAGAGGGAATGTTGCAAACAGTTTTCCAGAAAATCCGCCTCACTTTTGAGACAAGTGAAGGGGGAAGATATTATCGGGCTGAAGCAATTGATCATGTGGCATTCTTCTGCATAACTTCCATCGTCGTGCTTCTGCATTGCCTTGTAAATTGAGAATGTGACGGACTCATTGTTCACTCGGAACGTCAGCTTGCCGTCTCGGATGTCGATCAATGCCCCTCCGGTTTTCAGAAACGGTCTCCCGAGGATTAGAGGAATATTTCGATCCTCCTCCATATCAAGTACCACAAAATCGGCTGGGATTATGAAATCCTTTACCTTCACCAGCACATCTTCAACAATGCCCTTTGGATAGGAGACTGATCGATCAGCCATCTGCAGTGAGATCGTCGTGGGCTTGATGCTGCCGATCTTTAGCCGCTTGAAGATTGAAAGCGGCATCAGATTGATTGATGCCCCCGAGTCACAAAGAACCTTTCCGAAGGTCTCACCTCCGATGATACAAGAGATTGTGAAAGAACCCGGATCTTCCCTCTTGATTGGCATCTTCTTTTGGATGATAGCGCTGCACTCTTCAAAAAGATTGACCGTCTCATGTTCCAGGAACGGTCTTTTCTGAGAAACCATATCTTTCAGAAACTTGATGTACCCGGGCATCTCTTGAAGAGCTTCTACCAATGGAATGTTGATATGCACCTTCTTCATTGTCTCTAGAAATAGTGCATATCTTTCGTTCATCTTGGTCTTGGCAAACCGCTGCAGATACGGCAGAGGCGGTTTCTTCATTGGCAGAGCAGGGGTGGCCGTCGATCGACGCTGATCAGGCTCGATCGACGCCTCTTTTGAGGCTCTGTCGATCGACGAGGATGCTCCGTTGGTCGACGGAGCTTCGTCTGTGGCGGTTTCTGCCTCTTCTTCGGCTTCTTCTTCATCTCGGGCACCTTTTTCTGATTGTTCAGGCCCTTCATAGGTCTGCCCCCTCTCAGAGTGATAGCGTTCACTTGATTCCTCTGATTCTGATTCTTGGGATTGACCTGGGTGTTGCTCGGAAGTTGCCCCGGCTTGTGTTTGGTCCCAAGGGCATCGGCGATCTGGCTGACTTGATTTTCAATGATCTGCACGTGCTTTTGCATCTGATCAACCTTTGTGTTTACCCCCGAAATCTCCTGTTTCAACTTGGTCACAGTGTCTGTGGAGCCTTCCATGAACTTAGCCAAAATCTCCTCGAGATTTGGCTTCTTCTTCTCTACTATCACTCCGTCTTGTACGGCGAACCCTGGTGGTGGTTGCTCTGCAGCTTAGGGATTTGCATAAGAGAATCCAGGATGATTCCTTGCGTGGTTGAAAGTATAGGGCTGATTATGCTGCTGATTGTGTTGCTGAAATCCTCCACGGTAATTGTTGTGATAACCGCCCCTTTGAACAAAGTTCACATCAGCATTGTTTTCCTCGATGGGCCCCTGTGCTATTTCAACTGCAGCAACCGTTTCTTCTTGCTTCAGGTTGGCGAACTCTTCCCTGAGCTTTTTCAGCTCGGCTGCCAAATCTGGTTGCTCGGCAACTTTTTCCACAGCTTTTTCCACCACTTTCTCTACAGCTTTCACAGGCCGAGTTCGGCTTGTGGACCACCGTTGAGTGTTGTTGGCCATCTTTTGGAAGAACTCCATGGCCTTTTTCCCACTTTTCGTCATGATTGTGTCTCCAAGTGTGGTGTCCACCAGTTTGGCTGTCTTGTCATTGAGCCCTTCATAGAATGCTTCAGCTTGTTCCCCCGGCGGAAAACCATGTCCGGGACAGGCCCTCAGCAGGTCCTTGAATCTCTCCCATGTCTCGCTGAAGCTTTCATCAGGCCTTTGAGCGAACCTGATGATTTCTTTCCGTCTTTGCCGAATAACATTCGGAGGGAAGAAGTTCCCTAGAAACTCGTTTCTCAGTTCGGTCCACGTACTTATGCTTCCTTTGTCCAGTGCAGTGAACCATGACTGTGTCTTATCCCTCAGAGAGAATGCGAACAGACGCATTCGGATGGCACTCTTGCTGACTCCTCCAATTTTCACAGTATTGCAGAGCATGATGAACTTGTCCAAATGCGCATAAGGGTCCTCAGCAGGTCTTCCTCCGAATTGGTTTTGTTGCACCATCTGCACCAATCCTGTCTTCAGTTCGAAATTGTTGGCATTGATGCCAATCCTGAAGTCTGTCTCCTTGAACCGAGGTTTGTACCGGTTCTGCATGGCTTCTTCTTCCTCCTCCTCATCGTCAGACTCTTCTGGAGGATCCTGATTGCCTTCCTCTCCATCGTTAGGATTGTCCTCGAATAATGGGTTTTCCCTTTCCAAATGGTATCGTTGGATTTGCGCTCTCATAGCTTGGACCTCTTGGAGAAGCACAGCCTGCTCCTCTGCAGTTAGTACTGGCGGAGGCGGTGGTACGTTATCTTCCATTGTGTGACTACTCGAACTTTCCTGAACGCTCTTATTCTTTCGGATCTTTCTGCAAGTGGCTTTAATATCCGGGTAATAGTAGAGCGGGTCCTTTCCTTTGGCTCGCGTGCTCATGCACTACCTGTACAGCAAAGGAGGTAGTGAGATACAACTGGAAAAAAAAAAACAAAAACAAAACGAACTGAAATTCTGAAAAAGAAACACGAAGTCATCGATCGACGAGACGTAGGCGTCGATCGACGGAAGTAAAACAACTTCGTCGATCGAGGCTAAAGAGCGTCGATCGACGAGAAAAACGAAAATGCGAGAAAATTCAGAAAAAAAATACGAAAATTACAGCCTAAAGCAATATTTCAATCACAGATTTAATAGTAAGATTAATTATATTCCTTCCCCGGCAACGGCGCCAAAATTTGATCGCAATATTATTTAACTGCGACTTAGCAGAGCTAATAATATAGCGGCAAAGATAAAATTATCGATCCCTCAGGGAAAGAAGTAACGAATAATCTTTAAGTACTAAATCTGGCGTTCTTGAAAATATTGATTAGGAAAATCGAATGAAAAGGTTTTGGTTGTTTTGAAAATCGCAATCTTTGCTATCGAAAATTAAACAGGAAAATTAAAAAGCTTTTGAAGTCAAATAAGAGAAGTACAGATTCCAGGGATATCTACCTATCAAGTATAACATGTATGAACGAATCGATTAATTCTCAATTTTAATTCCTCTTCGTAGTGAAACATCAGAAAAGTATTACGAACTTCTTTGTTGGACAATTCGTAAAGTAGATTAGTCAATTACATATCTCCGCTCGGTCTCAATATAAATTAACTAACTCCCAAGTTCTACAGATTTATTCCTACAATTAATCTCCTTCAGTTACGACAAGAAATCAGATTATATTGTGAAAATCTCTTTTGATTGAAAACTATTACAGTTACGTCTCAAGTAATCAACTAGATAATCCTAATATGTGATCAGCAAATCAAGATTATGAATAAGCACAGATTTCACAAACTACGAAGGGAAAGGGAAAATAATTCGATTAATCAAAAACATGCATACACTGATAGTTCAAAACCCTAGAATCTGAGAGATGATTTAGTTACACATATTCATGGTAATATTTATCATAGAAATATACAACCTGAATATCATAAAAACTGGAATCCGGAAATCTTCTCGTAGAAACTTGTCTTCAAACATAAAAACCCTAAAAATTCTTCAACTCTAATATTCTAATAATTGCTCTAACTCTCCCTCTCTCAAAAGTCAAAATTTACATGAATTTATATTGATGAAAGATGTATCTAGCACTATCTAGGATTAGATATGCCTCTATCTCCAAATCAGATTAGAAACAGGATTTCCGCGTGCGCGTCGACCGCGTCTGATTGGCGTCGATCGCGTCTCAACTTCTTGCCTCGTCGACCGCTTTTGAACAGCATCGATCGACGAGGTCTCCTTCTTCCATCGATCGCCTTCTCCTTGCTTCGTCGATCGTTTGGCCACAACATGCCTCGTCGATCGACTAAGGGCCCTTGTCGATCGACGAGGTCTCGAGCACTGGATCCTGATTCCTCTGTTTTTCGACTAGAAACCTGCACGATTCATCAAACATGACATTCCAAGTACAAAATCCAATTCATGCATGAAAACAAGTACAAAAACGATCTAAACACTACACAATCAGTCAAAGAACTACAAGATAAGTTGGTGAAAATCCTAACTTATCAACAGTATACTCACTCTTGTTTTTCTCAACAGAAATTCTGAAGTCATCAAACGACTTCGGTAACGTGTTGAGTGTCGAGTCAATTTTGACATCATTGTCAATTTGACCACTCATTAATGTGTACTCATTTACGAGTTGGATGAGTGATTCCACATGTTCACGTACCGAACAGTTCTGACCCATTTTTTGTCTTACAATACGCTTGATAAGACTGGATCTAGCATGTCCATAGAGTTCGCCATATGCTACGTCAAGACGTCGCATAATGTCACACGCAAACCATACATCAATATAACGAGGATGCAGTGCATCTGACATACCAACCAAGATATATTGTCTGGCCATGCCATTCGACCACATCCACATGTGATACTGTGCACACTCCTCATCAGAAGATGTATCAGTCGGCGAACTCGGACAGGGAGTTTGCAGAACAAACAAATGTCCAAATGAATCCAAGAGCTTGACAATGTCACTTTTCCATCCAGGAAAATTCGGACCAGTCAAGGAATTGTGTACTATTGAATTGATGAGCGATATAATAATAGACATATCTGAAAACAAATAAGCGAATTAAAGTAAGCACATACTACGAACAATTGAAACAAATATGCATAGAACCTTTAGATAAAACAATGCAATTTGCTTCCTCCAATTGCCCAAGCTAATTCATCGCAAGCTACCCGAGTAGACCGTTTACGATGAACGCTCAACCAGACCAAAATAGGTCCTTTAATTTCTTAACATGCCAGGTATCTTAAGCAAAAGAAATTAATATTGGAGATCTCAAGACCATGTTCACCTATCCGGAGCAGAGACATCTCAAAAGAGTTATACTCCAGGCAACATCTAAGCCAAAGTAACCACAAGCCTAACTCCGGACATTAAAAGGCGATTCGACATACGTACTAGACCCATGCGTCCTGCCTTTAACATCCTTTGTTATCCCACTTAGATTTATCTTAGAGACCAGTGAAAGTTGTCTCAATGCAAGCTACCCGAGTAGACCGTTTGCTTAGAGGCTCCCACTTCTCATCTTAAAATAAGTGTTTTATTTGGAAACCTCATCGCATTGGAACTGGTAAGGGACCCCTAACATAAGCTACCCGAGTAGACCGTTTACGCTTCGAGACGCCTCACTTCCAATGAGAAGTCGTATTTGTGGAGGTCTAATGATCTTGGTTAGAAAAGAACCAAAATCCAGCTTAGTATTTTTAATTCTAAAGGTTTCATGCGCACACATTATTTTATGTACCATAAATTATGTCACACCCAAAATTCCATCATAAATTAATATGATCCCGGAATTTATAGACATAATTTAAAACATAAAATAAATCACATAAGACATGCTCAAAAATTAAATTGCAACATGCTTATAACAGTAAATAATTAAAGCAAATAATCATGCTTCCTATTATTTACTAGTGCGCACATAATAAATCACATCAGTACGAGAAATAATTAAATAAACAAATAAAATTTCTCGTGGCCCCTCAGATGCGATTACAACTGAAAAATAATTAAATCTAATCTATTACAAGATTTAATTCCAATACAGATCTTCAAACTGGGCCTCCGTCGGACTTGAAATCTGATTTGAACTTGCATTAACAGCAATTGGGCTTCAATTAGGGTTTCTGGCCCAAACAGCAACCAAACCCTAATTTTCAGACTTGCGGGCCGCCTCTGGGCTAAGAAGCCCGACTTTCGGCCCGGGCTAGGAAAACCCTAGGGTTTCAGCAAACCCTAGCCGCCACCCCTGCAGCAAACAGCCGCCGCCGCCGGAGTTCGCACCCCAGCCATCGTCGCCGGCCGCGCCAGCAGCCCAACCACGTCCCGACGTCGTTCCAGTCCAGACACCCACGGCAGATATAGCACTAGGGCTAGCCAGCGCCGCCGCCTTCTGCGGTCGACCCATTCGCGAGGAGCAGCAGCCCGCTCTGTCGGCCGAGCGTGCAGCCTAGCCGCGCGCGGCTCTGCGCTGCCCGCGACCCCGTCGCCGGTGGCCATCGCTCCCTCCATCTTCCGCAGCAGTCACGAGAGAAAGGGAAACAGGAAACTCCACCGCCGCGCGCAGATGCGCGCGGCCCTGCCTTTCATTCGCAACCACCACCGCCGCGCACAACACGCCTGCGCACGGCTGCCGGGTCTGGGAGGTTTGCCGGATGATGTGCGCGCAGCAGCCTGAAGCTTGGGGCGCGGCCCAGCCGCAGGGAAGAACCTTGCCGCCGCGGCCCACCGTGAAGGCCGCCATCGCTCGCCGTCATCGCCACCGTGGTTGCCGCCGCCGGCGGCTGAGACCTGGGATTGGCTGAATCTGAACTGATTTCAGAACTGATGGATGTTCTTCATCCCTTCCTTCTTCCGGATCTCAAATTCTCCAATTTTACAGATTTAAAAAAATAGAAAATACAAAAGAATAGATCTAGATCTATTACATGATTTTCCCTATTAAATCTAACCACGAATTTTCTCGTGGTGAAAAACAGATCCAAAAACGAGAAGGCCACGAGAACAAAAAACATCCACGACAATTTAAATCCATCCATGAACATACATATTTATTTAATTTCAATCTATCCAAGATAGAGCCTAAGAACTTGAACCTGGCTCTGATACCAATTGTAGGGTTTGAGTCTACGATGGACAACGCGAGTTGCCATTAATTTCAATACTTGCCAAGGATCGTTCTTAGGATACCAGGAACAAATTTCAATTGTATAAACCATGCGATCCTATGCATGCTCCTACAATATTAATTGCAGATGATGGATTTAGAGAATACCTGATTTCACCGTTTGATCAACAGATCTAGATCGGAGCCAATAACGATGAAATAACCTTAGATCTGAGATAGAACGCCGGCGATGGATAGTTGTTCCTACAGATCTGATCTTCTGATTTGTTCCCTTGCTCCTTGGAAATCTGGTAAGGATTATCTACCAAGTTGAATCCGAGATCCGGAGAAATCGATCAGT
>JAPKLW010000537.1:125486-174562 GCA_026898455.1 Plectranthus barbatus
CTATCTTGATTATGATAGGATTTCTTTAGTTTAAACTTGTTGAAATCTTTTTTGGCAAAATATGCTAAATCATCTGAACTAGCAGTAGATTGTACTACTGCAGCTTCATTCCTTTTTGACTGTTGTATTATGAATTCATGTGATTTTAGCTGAGCAAATACCTCGGATGTTGTCATTTTGCTGAGGTCTTTTTCACTCAGACTAGTCATTTTAACAAACCAGTCGTCTCTGGGGTATAATTTAGAGATAATCTTATGATTCATCTCCCCATTTTCGTATTTCTTACCAAGATTATTCAGTTCTCCAACGATGGTATTGAAGCGTTCTTCCATAGCTTGTATGGATTCTCCTGCATTCATAGAAAAAGATTCATATTTGTCAACAGCTACCTGCAGTTTGTTGCGCTTCATCTGGTCCATCTCCTGAGATGATTCGCACACATAAGTCCATATTTCTTTAGCTGTATCGAACTCTAAAGCCTTTTGTGCCATCAGCTTAGGTAGAGAATCAAGGATTAACTTCTTGGCAACATGCTCCAGCTGAGCTCTTTTCTTGTCTTCACTTGTATATTCCTCAAAAGGTTTTTCAACCATTTGGGGTCTTTGTGGCCTTGGGGGTCTAGGTTGATCTCCTTCATCAACTCCTTCAGCGAGTTCGGGTACAAGTCCTATAAAAGTGTTAGCTTTCATAATCTTAATGGGACCTCTTTCAAGTACCTCAACCATTTCTGGGTGTATGCTCTGAAGCTGTATTAAGGCCATCTTTTTCCATGTTGTGAAGTTCTCCCTGTTGTACTTTCCAAGAGAGTGATTCAACATCTTGTCTCCTGAGCTTCGAAACAAGTGAAACACAGATAAACAGGTAAAAGTGCAAGGAAAATACGGATCTGGTCATAAGCGACTCAGAAGCAGTCGGTTTTTCAACCTCCTGCTCTGATACCACTTGTTAGTCCTAAAATAACAGAGTCGTCGTGATGTAAACTTAACACGAAATGCAGCGGAATAATTATACGTCACTTACACTTATACTTTTATCGATGTGTTCAAAATGTTAGTTAGCTCAAGTTATCACTTAGATGTGTTTTCAGATATACGCTAGCAACTATGTTGCTAGGTTTCAAATCAGCTTGATATGGTAAAGTGATAAAACAGTAAATGAACACCGAAATTTATAGTGGTTCGATCCAAATAGATCTACGTCCACTCCTTAGCCGAAACGCTAAGAATTCCACTAGAAAAGTATACAAATTACAAGGATTTGCCTTTCCAGTTAAGTAGGCAGTGAGCTTTCGGCCTGGCTACTTGACAGCTATCCTCCGTTAATCTGAACTCCTCCGATAAGGTTTGGTTGGGTCAAGGGCGCACCTTCGAAACTCCTGCCTTGCCGAAAATGGAAGATTAATAGTCACTTCCTGACATTCCTTGAATGTGGCTAAGAGCCCGTCCTAGTCTTGACCTTTTCAGGTGTTCGACTGATAGATTCTTTCTTGAAAGAAAAGAATCCCAATGATTGAAATATTCTTAAATGCAATCAAGAATATCTTCAATGGAATGTCAGTATATCAATGACCGACACTAGGATTGTTGGGAGCTTTTAATGAACTTTCAGACGGCTCTCAACAGACTACTTTTGTATGTTCACTTCGTCAAAGGAATATCTTGCTTGAGTGTTCGTGAGTGTATGAAGTGAGAAAAGCAGTTGTCAGTTGTTAATCTCATTCTTGAACCTGCCTTTTATATGTGGAGATTCAAACCTTGAATCTCCATATCCGTTAGACACAACGGCATCTTTGTCCAAGAGTGGATTAACTTGTTTGAACACTTTTTGTATAGGACTGTACTTTTAAAACTACTTCTGGAAAGTCTCGACCTTTGCGTGTACTTTTGTCAGACTCGCAGTCCAGCTTCAAGTTTTGATTCTTTTGCTTTGCTAAGCTAGAATCTGCTAAAGTATTTTTCCTTGAATCCTTTGACTTCCGTTGCTTGCGATTTCTTATTCATTGCTGAAGGATCCCGAATGCTAACGTCTTAGCATTTTGTTGATATCTTTTGTCTAGCAAGTGTTTAGCCGTTTTCTAATGATCCTTCGTTAGTTTGCTTCTCTAGCAGCTTGTAGATGAAAGACGAATGTTGATACCGTCTGCTTCGTATCTGCTAGGAATTCTTCTTAGCACACTAATCTATTACAACTCAATGTAAAACTTATACAGGACTTTACAAAGTGTGCTAGACTCTCTAAAGTTCGGCAAATGATCGACCAACTAAACAAGGTTTGATCCAACAAAACCTTTTACAAATAAGTCCTAAGGGAGATTTTAGGAATAATTTCCCAACAAGTCTTCAATGCTCTTTATGACTGCTCGGCCCCTTGCTTTTCACATGTTTATTTCGGCATGAAACTATGCTTGTCTGAAACTGTGAGTTGCTCTCGACAGTTTCTCTATGAAAATTATGTCCACAATTTTCATCGCTATATCATCCTTGACAGTTTAAAACTGTCTGCACAGTTTTCTCGCTTATTGCTTCTTGCACTGTCTTCACAGTTTTCCTCGCAAATTACTTCTTGAACTGTTTTCACAGCTTTCTTCGCAAATTGCTTCTTGAACTGTCTTCACAGTTTTCCTCGCAAATCACTTCTTAAAATGTCTTCACAGTGTTCTTCGCAAATTGCTTCTTGAACTGTCTTCACAGTTTTCTCCGGTCCTTCTGTTCCAACAATCTCATCTTCAAAAACTGTTCCACAGTTTTTGGCGATTTGCTTCTCCCGAACTATTACAACTCGATTATCCTATACAAGGATTACATGAAGTAATAACTCTAAGGACTAAACCTTGGTATACAGTTTTGACACATCAAAACATCAAATCAAAGGTGGGATTTCTACATCAACACCTAACAACCGTCCTATGTCCTATCTTCAGATTTGCAGTCTAGAAATCACTAAGTGTTAGTATATAAAATATAGCACGATCTATTGCTAGTTGGTAGATGTCACGTCTGCCAGTCCACTAACGCACGTGCCTAGTCCTTCCTTGCCTTCACTTCATCATATCTGGAGTGTAAGCATAGCACTCAATCTCCAGCAGGTCGTTGGGAGCTTTAGAGTTCTTTCCACGAACTTTGTTGATTGTTGGTTAACACCCGTAATATTTCTTCAAGATGTTTTCTTACTTGAAAAGTAAAAAAAAAAAATAACAAATAGCTCTTGCTATATGCACTGAGCCTCGTGTCTAAAGATGTCACACGGAGAGTAAGCTAATAGACAACCTAAATGCTTTAGAAATCTTGAGTATGAATTTCTACAGAGTTTCGGTGCTTTCGTGATCTGTAAGGTAGATTTGGTAACCTTCTCCGCTTGAATGAAACCTCTATTTATAGACAAATCTAGAGAGTTTGAATCTGGAGCCGTTTTGAGACTTAAGGAACCCGTCCAATCGGAAGTCTCACTTTCCTAAATTGATGTGTCATTTGTTGTCAGAGCTGGTGGACTTTGCAGACTTAAGTCAGAACAGCTCCAAGCCAATCCGAGGAATGTCTGCTGGTAGATTCCTTAGACGAGCAAGCTTTAAGGTTCACAAACTTTAAAATCTGATTTTGTAAGTCTAGATTTGGAAGTCCCCAACTCTTGGTTCGCTTGTCTCTAATAGCTGGTTTGGAAGACCCCGTGCTGGTGACACTTTGTTGGTAAGCTTCTTGCTGGTGGACACTAGCTGGTAATGATGAATCATTCAACTACCTTCAGCGATAGTGATTTTTTGTTGGTGAAAACTTTTCAGCTTATAACTCGGTAATCTCTAATACACGATATTACAAGTTTAAAATAATCTAAGCTAGAGATAAACTAACTGATCGTTTTGACATATCAAAACATACAATAAAAAAGGAATTACTAGCTATAATTCCTAATAACTACAAATTAATTTGAATAAATATTAAAATTGCCAAAAAAAAACGTTCTCTTTTATTTTATTTTTTAAAATTTTAAATTATTATAATTTACTATTTTCAAAGCATTTTCACATACCTCTTATTGAATTGAAAATAATTTCATTGGGTTTACCATTTGAGAGAACAAAAAACAAATGTAAAGGTTTTTTTTTTGGTCCTTCTATTTTTTAAAAGACAAATGTAAAGCTATTATTTATATAATTATATAGTTAGTTAGCCTCCTGTGGGTTCGAGACATTACATCAAACTAGGATCATGCAATTTACGTTACATCAAATTAGAATCATACGTTTTTTAAGAAAATTTAAACTTTAATGCACTCAACTAAAATTCATATAGAAATAATTACAATATTAAAATACATAAGCTATTACAATATTTTTAGTATGAAAGGGATTGTGACACCTGTCATCCAAAAATCCCTACGCATGAAATCTCTTCAAAAATAAAAATAATAATTACATTCTAAAAATATAAAACATATCCTAAAACACAAACATAAATAATCACATTATTAAAATGCATAACAAATCCAGAATTTTAGACAAAAATACTTGCAATGTTATAAAATAAAGATGGTCTTTTGAGAGATAGTCTCTCCCAAAAATTGTGTAAGATCTCATATAATTCATTGCAATTTATTATTTTAGTTCAATAATTATATCATTTTGATTAATTAAAAATATTATTGTCTTTAACAAAATACTTTTTTTTAGTTATATTATGACTTGATTCTTATTGAAATAAATAATTAAATACTGATTACTATATTTACATATATTTTTACATATTATTTATTTATTTTTTATATAATATACTCCCAATTTATTTTATTTATATTGTACCCCAATTATAAATAGCATTGATATCATTATCTTTGACTATACATAGTTAACAGCAAAAATAATATATAATTTATTAATTAACAAACAATTATAATTATTAATTATCTATTTAGTCTATAAAGATCGAATATATCATTTTCTCAAAGAAAAATAAAAGTCCACTTTACATAGAGAAATTTTATTATTCTCTGGAAAAAAGAAGTATTTAATCAATACAATCTTAAAATAGTCAAGAATTCAGATAATCTCAAAATGCATAAGCATAACAAATTAAGACAGAAATAATATAATCTTGAAGATTGATTGATTACGTGAAATTAATGGTAAAATTAATATTTATATAATAGAAATAGATATCCACAAGCAGAAGTAAAAGAAAGCAAGAAAAGAATCAAAGGATGATGATTCATTTGAAAAGCAATCAAATTTGAAAATATAACAACACATAATAGTAGTCAGCATATTCCAGATTCCTATTCCAACAAGATGAACAAATTTGAAAGAAATATTAATATATCGACCATTCAACCGTCTGTTAGTTGATATAAATGCATAGCTCTTTTGCTTCCCAAGATCCATTTCTCTCTTAATACCACCAATTTTTATCCGAATCGACTGAAGCTAGCGTAAAGCGGGGTTGTTGCCTCAAATTAACAAGAAAAGGGTAGTAATTGGATCATAAAAGAGAGAATCTTGATATAGATAATAAGAGAAGCAGGTGAAAGAAGGAAAAAGAAATGGTGATAGATGAAGAGTCGACGCGGGCGGCAAGTGGGTCGTCGACGTTATTCACAAATTATGTGTTGATGTCTGCCTTTCTTGGCTTTGCTATTGCCCAGGCCATTAAGTTCTTTACTTTCTGGTACGATGCTTCTCCTTCCCACAGTCAATTCTCACATTTGATCTTGGTTTTCTACATTTGATTTGGAACCCCTAATTTCTGTGATCTCGGGTTTGGAGGGTTTCTGAGTTTGCGAGAGAGAGAGAGAGACCTGAATGATTCTTTGTATTTTACAAGATATTGCAATGATGATTTCTAAAGTGAATCTTTGTATTTTACTAGATATTAGGATTTGGTGACTTTCCTAATTGTTAAAATATTCGTAAGTTGAAAATCTTGGATACTGTTGCACAATGATGTGGAGTAGTTTCTATATTGATTGTAGTGCTTGAGGTCATGAATAATGGTTGTTTGATGTGTTAATTTCTTTTAAATCTGGCTGGGACTTGGGAATAGGTCTTGCTCATCTTTAGTGGTTGTATACATATAAAATGTTGCTGAATAGTGAACTTGAGTTTCCCATCTAAATGTATCTCTGGTGAATATATGCACTGGTCTATCCATCCAAGATTACAGAGAATGTCAAGCATAACTTAAGATCTTGGGCAAAGCATTTTGTAGTTTTCCCTAGGTTAAAAATACTTCCACTCTTAAACCAGAGCACATCTTAGTTCAGCATAGGTGGCATTAAAGAGCAACTGTTTTTGGCATTCTGCAGTTCTTTTTCTTGTCTAAATGTCTAAGGTAGTCACTTAGTGCTTGTTTAATTTAATACTCTTAAAGTCTGTTTATACTGTTTTCTTAATATTCTTAAAGCTAATTTGTTATCTCAAAAGTCTCAAGACCATTGTATCTGTGCAGGTATAAGGAAAATCGTTGGGATCCTAAGCAACTTATTGGATCTGGAGGTATGCCATCATCCCATTCAGCTACGGTAACCGCTCTTGCAGTTGCAGTTGGTCTACAAGAGGGTTTTGGAGGATCTCAATTTGCAATTGCATCAATCTTGGCATGTGTGGTATGTTCTATTGCTCTTCTTTTCATGCCTGCCTCAGCTATTAGTTAGATTAAGCTGAAAATATGTTTAATGCTTAATTTTCTTGTGATGTCAAGATTGATGCCATATAAAATGCCGGTGAATATTAACTAGAATTTCCTATGTGACCCTTTTTAAAATGATTATATTATCTGTTTGATCAAATAATGTAAAAAAAAAAGTTACAAGGATATAATAATGTATGAACGAACTGCTGGACCCATACCCATGCCATTCCCTTTCTCCACCTTCACACCCATACTCAGTCCCATTCACCTTAAATTGCCAAGTATCCCCAAATAAATACTTAGAAACTATGTAGGGCGAAATCTTCTAAGTTAAAATAATATAGCTAGATAAGATATTATAATAGCTCATGATAGACAAAGATTGAAACCACAAGGTGCCAGTAAATCCTTGAACTTTATGTTGATTCCAATACTAATGAATTTGGATGAATGAACTTTAGATATTGTATATACTAAATCCATAAAACTAGCTTTTCTTTGTGTTAGAGGTTGGACTTGCATTGTTTTAAGCTTTCTTCAATGCAACATTAAGTTTTGAGTTAATTCATCATACTGGTAACTAACATCTATAAGTCTATGAGTTTAACTCTCATTTACTCAATTTTTATCAAAGATATACGGATTACAATATTAAAAAGCATATTAGTGATTGTATTTGGTTCTTCTATATTATAACAGAAAACAATTTTGTTGCATTTTCATTGAAATATAAATTGTATTGCTATTAATTACTAGGCGGTGTTGAATGTGGTATATGCGTGTACTATTTGGCTTGCACATGTTATGCTGTTAGATATATTTGTAACTGAACATGAATCTTTATTTGTTATAAATATGCTAAATCTGTCAATCATATATAACCATAAAAATATAGCTATTTCCTCTGTTCGAAAATTACTGCTCACTCCTTGTATCATCAAACATCTACGCATTTGCTTAATTGCTTAGTCAGTCGCTTATAGCCAAACACGTGCAACAGATTGTAGCGATGTTTCCAGTCTTAAACGGTTTAAGTTTTGACAGGTGATGTATGACGCAACTGGTGTAAGATTACATGCTGGACGACAAGCAGAGGTTTGTTTCTGCTGCAGTTTGTTTTGTGTACAAATGCACCAACTACTTCGTCAGTTACATCGCAAAATTTGACTACTAATTTGTAATGAATAGAGAAGACAAGTGTGCATCCTGAAAATACTAACAAAGTTTATGCATTTCAGGTATTAAATCAAATTTTATATGAACTTCCAGCTGAGCACCCTCTTGCTGAAAGTACACCTTTACGCGAACTTCTTGGTCACACACCTACTCAGGTTCGGGTTAATGCTTTGAATATTATGCTAAGAACAATTTTTTTTAAGTCTAAATTGCTGCCATGTCAAAAAAATATAGGATCCTAGAAAATAGAATGGTAGTCTTGTTGTCCTCTTCCCCTCAGTAGTTTAGATCAGGTGAATGTATGTGCATTTTGTTGCATTACACAAAGTTCTGCTCCTACCCTGGTAAAAGAAGAAATCTCAATATGAGTTCGCCATACTTTAACCTTCCGGATTCTCCTGAAATATCCCTTTGGCATGTACGCGCTCTTCCTTGACATCTTAGCCAAGGAAATAAGAAACTACTTTGTTTGTTACGAAAAGTTGTCGTAGGTACTGAAACGACATTGAAACAAGAGTCTGGTCTTGTATTTGTTTTTGCTTAACTTATTTTATTCTTCTGGACTTGCCAAGATTTGATATTTTATGATCTTTATCAATTCAATCAGCAAACATCCAGTGTAGAGTGTGATGCAGCTCTTTTAATCATGATGGTGATTCTTTAACTTCAGGTTGCTGCTGGTTCACTTCTGGGATTTATTACAGCAGCAGTTCTTCGTTTATTCTGGCTCTAGCATTGAAGTTCAATCAGGATAAAAACTTTGTCAATTCAAAACTCTTCAGGGTGGTCTTAAAGAGTTAGTTACATAGGTTATGTCGTCTACTAGATTTATCTTTTCTTTTTAGCTCAAAGGTACATGTAAATCTGGATTTGCAATATATGATGACTGATAATTAGCAAAGTTTGCTGTTGATGTTACACAAATTCAGCAGGAAAAGTTACTAGATTATTGATCACTCCTTTTTGTTGAATTGCCAGATAAATTTCAATATTGCATTCAAATTGGAATGCTTTAGTGAATGTATATGAAGTATCATCATCAGTATATGTTAACAAAATGTAACTCAATGTATAGTCAGTCAGCTTTGAATGGAATTAAATCAACAAATCAGTGATTTACTGCTTCCAGAATACAAGCGCGTTCATTATTGTTGCATTTATTCATACAAAGCATCTAATCCTAGAGGTGTGCAATACAATCTACCTGGCCAAATTCCATTTGCATCATGTGGAACTGGAATCTAATCTCAGTATTGCAGAAAAAACTTTCTTGAGCTCCAAATGGGGGTCGTTCTTGATTTCCGTCTTAGTGCGCCAAGCAATGTGCTCATCTGGCCTCACTAGAATAGCTCCTCTCTCTGTCATTTGACAGAGTTCCCACCACGATGATTTAGTAGGAGAGTTCTTAGCTTTCACAACGTCTACAAAGTTTTCCCAAGGTGAAAGTGCCCCTTTGCTGCTGCTGCCAATTGCATCAGTTGGTTTTTCTTGCCACATTATGCATACTCTAAGTGGAACTTTGAGTTCCTGAGCCACCTTGAATGCAGCCTGAGCTAGTTGATATGATTCTTTGATTGGTGCTATAATAAGAAGGAACTCAACATCATTTGCAGATACAAGGTCCAGGGTGGAGCAGGTATCCTGAGAAAATGAGGATGAAATCTGAGATGCAACATATAAAATTAACATAAAATTGATGGAACGAAAGGGGGGGAAATGGTAGGGTCCTCAAACAGTCACTTCTGCAGTGCTGATAATTTTTGGGTAGCTGATACACCAAGTTGAACCCAACAGTTCCACAAGCACATTTCAAGATATAGTTCTTATGAGGGAGAAGGTGGCACACCTCACTCAAATGTGACAATAGTTGAATGTTCATGTGGGGCAGTCTTGATCCAGGATCTGAAGATGGAACATAGTCCCGCCTCCGTCCAGTTGGCTTTTCTTGGGCACTTGACAAACTATCACCATCAGAAACTAGTGCTCCTTTACAATACCTACGGTAAGGTCTCACATTTAGACAAATCATCATGGAAAAGCTTGCATTCTTGACAAAAAATAAATAAAGGAGAAAAATTTCTGTGAAGCATAGGTGTGTGCATGTCTTACTTCGAACTGAATCACATAAACTTGGGCACCATCATGCTTCAAAATAGATTTGACCACTTAAATAAATAGTTTAGGGCTATAAATAGAACGAATGCTATAGATTACCTAAACCCTAGGTCTTCAGCAGGGAACTGGAGTTGAAGGCTTTTTCCTTCATCAAATATCCGTCTTAATTTTGAAAGCCTTGAAGATCCAAGAGGATTGTTTTCATGGAGAATAGAGTTAGAGAGCTGCATGCGACCGATACTAAATATTCCATTCAAAATTGACCGTTGTAGAACAGATGGTAAGATGGAACCAAGATTATCATTTATAGTTCGATGTACTGCAAATTGAGATAAAGTGCAGGTACCCAATAAGTGACAAAAAGCAAAAGAAAAAGTAAATTTCAGGATCAGGGATTTACCTGAGCTAGCAATGTTTGGATCAAGACCAAGAGCAGCAGGAACTGCCATTGCTGCTTTAAAATTTTGTACACTTAGTGCTGTGTTATGGAGGGCGATCTGAATCCACACAATATAAGAGTCACACTTTTGTAAGATCAATATTGATTGATATGCTGATTATCACAAATTACACAATTAATACCTGCCTGCGCTCTGTTTCGTATGTGAGAAGCATTGACGGTGGTGCTATTCCCTTGAGTACAGAAGCCAACTTCCAGGCAAGATTATGAGCATCCTGAATGCCAGTATTCATTCCTGAAAAAACGTAACAGTCTTTAAGCCCATCAAGAGGACCAGAATGTTCTGGGAACCCTTAAATAAGTAAACAGTAGCTTTCCAAAGGTTGTGATTTAGCAATATGTGCGGCTCCACACGCTTCCCTGTTGCATCGTGTGTGGCCCCCGACCCCCGAGGGGTCATAACCGCAACTCATCTTTTGTTATGGGCTTTTAGAGGATTATCCTCTTTTCCCTTAACAGGTTTCCTCAGTGAGATTACTCTAGCAGACTGCAATGAGGCCTGGCTCACTTGTTTTGGGGCTTTCGGTTGTTGATAGCAAGTAATGCAACATTTAATACGAATTGACCGCATTTAGATAATATACTAAAATGAGAATAATCCATACCAAAACCTCCAGCAGGAGGAAAGCGATGAGCAGCATCTCCAGCAAGTATTACCCTGTTATTACTGGCTAAGAATGCCTGAGCAACTTCGGCGTGCATCACCCAAGGCTTTATATCCAGGACATTGATGTCTGCAAGCTCTCGACCAACCAGACTAGAAATTATTTTCTCACACATCTACAATACAGAGAAATTTTAGAATAGCTATTTATCGCGAAGAGTATTCTGGCCCTTAACAGGAAAATATTTGTGTACAGACTTGGCAAGAGTACTTTAATCACAAGAACTTAGCAAGTCCATTAAACTCATAAGGAAAACAAGCTGTGTAGAAGAAAGGATGGACAACAGAAGTAGGGAGTTACCTTTGAGCTAAAATCCTCAAAGCTCTGCTGGGGCGGATAAAATGGTACCTGCGTAACATAAAATGCCAGGATTCTAAGATCACAGTAGGCTTACATACTGTTATAACCCATACAAAAAAAAAAAAAAGACTCTCAAGCCAGATTGGGATTTGTAAAACCTGCAACACAAATTCTCCTTGCATCAGGTCATGAGCAACAAGAACGCCAATGGCTTCAGTGTTGAAGATAAAAAACAGCATGCCTGGTCTTTCATTCATCAAGTACTGCCCAAGGTCCTCGCTAGTAAAATGTATACTGATAAGTTTTTGCAAGTCATGGTCACCGCTCATGCCTATTCCCACTAGTTTTCTTACTGTACTTCCAGCACCATCTGTCCCAACAAGGAAGTTACACTGGAAATCTTTTTCTACATGCTTCCCTTCCTTTACTATAGTAGCTGTTACTGTTACACCATTTTCACAGGCATTGATAGATTTGCACTCATGCCCCAATAATATTTGGCGCTCAGCAAATTTTATGGCATCAGAGTTGAGCAAGTCATCACTTCTGATATGAAACCCAATGTATTTGAGCTTTTCAATTAGCAACCTCATGAGTTTATACTGAGAAAAGTGGGCAACAGAAACTGGACTCACAATCCGATCAAAATCTGCAAATTACAGAAGTTGGGAACATAAAGCATAATTAAAGGCTGCTAATGGACACTCCATATGGTTTTTGGCTTCCTTAGAGTTAACAATCGCAAAAAGGAAAGTAAAAAGGCAAGGAATAGGAACAGCTAAATAATATTCATATGCTTCCCCATAACAAGGAAAGCAAAATGTCTGGCACACAAGGTGCATGTCAGATGAAAGTTGCATATATTTATCCATTTCTTGTTTAATAATACTTCGTCCCTGGAATTGATGAGGGCATTATATGAAAATTCTTACTTTCCCTCTACAATGGCATTGTAGAATAACTTAATAAGGCTTCAATAAAGAACACAGTAGTAAATAACTAATAACAAGAAGATATTCCACCCCAAAAAAACTTAACAACTAGAAGATTAATTGCATCACAAAACAATTATATAATATAGCAAAACATGATCAAGAATGAGCATTAACAGTTAATTATGAGAAAAATAAAAAGATGTCCATGTCCCTGAAATCCAGACTCAATATAGAATTCGCATTTTTCAACAACTTTACTAAAGTTAATGAGGCAAATTTTGTTATAAGTTATAGGATTTTAACAGCAAACACAGTAAATCACAACTTCTGTACTAGCTATGAATCCTTCGCATTCCTTCGCATCATAATGAATCATGAGAAACTACTCAGGGAACTCAAACTGTGACTATAATCAAGAGTTGCGGGACAATATACACCTTTAGGTTGCATGTGATCAACTGAACCGAGAATATGACCAGTGAGCGAAGTACAATAAATAAACTTCCTCCATAAGTCTACAGGCGGTTGATGCCTCAAAATCTCATCAGCCAGTCCATTCACTTTGCGAAATACCTGACATGAATTATCCACTCAATACAAAAGCCAATATATCCCAATAAAAACAAGCATTTGCGTGGGCACAAAGAATCAAACAGCAGAAAAGGAAATGCAAAAACCTCCATGGAACGATTGTTGATGAAATGAGCTTGAGGGTGACTTGAGAACCCACTGCTTTTCTCTAAAACTGCACATTTCACCCCTGCCAAAGACCATAACAGATCAAAATTCAAATTTGATATCAAAACAAGTTATAGGAGAACCTCCATAGAAACCCCCATAACTGAATCAAACTCACAGGGGAAGGCAAAAAGCAATAATAATACCGCCAAATACAATAATAAACGAACACATAAAAATCCACACAACTTTCTGTTAACATTTTAAGCAATGCAGAAGAGCGTCGTCACATATGAAAGCTGAAATCCATATTCAACAACTCGAAACACACAAAGACACGCGGAATCAACAAGAAATAGATACGGGATCAGAAATTGAACCTAATTTAGTAAGGAGAATGGAGAGAACGAGGCCAACTGGACCAGCACCGATGATGAGGACGGGTAAGCGTGAATCGTCGCCGGAGTAGGTCGACAACTCTCTCGGAAGATTGCAGAGAATCGCGCGGTTGTCTGTTCTGCCACGGCAGAATCCATGGAATCTTCTGGTGAGCCTCAGAGCTCCCATGGATTTGCAGCCAGCCACGACGCAAATTTAGGCCGCCAGCAAAAAATTTAAGACTTATACACACACAACGCAAGTTACAATAATAGGGTGGATTTTGTTAAATATATTATGAATTGTATTTATTTTTAAATAAATGTTTAAATTGTCAAGTTTTAGCATGAGCAAAGAAAAAGTAACGTTTCAACAAAATCTCAAAAAGAAATATCCAAAATGTCATTGTTTCATTTGAAATTTACAGTAAATTGTAAACTTTCATTACGGATTTTGCTTGTAATAAATTTTAATAAAAATTGATGGTTAAAGTATTTATTTAAAAATACAAATAATTCATAATTCTTTTAAAAATATTACAAAATTTCATAATGTATTTAAACCTTTTTACTCTTAATATATCAAGCAATCTAGTCTCAACAATTCTAAGGGTGGTTGTAATGGGATTTTTTTCCCAACTTTAAATCCAAGAACCCAGCTCCACACCATTACACAGGTTTGTGTATAGTGAAGTGGCAAAAATTTATCAAAGCTGGGTTGAAAAAACAAACCTGGGTTTGAAGCATTTGATGGGTCATGCTTGTCGGCCACCATAAAAATTTGCAACTTTTTTTTAAAAAAATTATGTTAAATTAATTTGTTTATAAAAAAAAACTATACATACATTAACGAGATGTATATCTATATAAACTAGATTTATACCCGTGCGCGTTGCGCAAACATGTGTTGTTCATAATAATATAAAAATAATCTAATTTAAAATATTATGATAATAATATTATATACTTTATTGAATAATAACTTATGTTCCAGTGAATATATTATTTTAGTTCGCTCAAAATAATACTAATTACATATTGTATAAAAATTTATAAAAAATACGTACTAAACTTGTCTAATAAATTATCATCACATATGTTATTCATTAGGAGTTGTACTCAAAATAAAAGTATTTAAATTTATACTCGTAACATTATCAACTTTACAAACATAACATAGTGCTTACAAAATTATAACTTAACTCACAATATTTGTCTATATTTTTAATTTAATATATTACACCGAAAATTATAATTTAATTTCTAAGTTAGTTCAGTTTATCGACTCAATGTCTAACATTTATAAAATTATAAATGTTAGGTTCTTGTAAAATAAAATAAATATTATAAATTAAATGCGTAGATTCATAAAAATAATACTACCTCCGTCCCAAAATAATTATCTGGTTTGGAAATGGCACAAGATACCAATGTAAGTAGAGATAGAGGAAATTAGAATTTTATTAATGAGTGTGTATTAACTTTCCATTTTAGGAAAGATGACAATTGTTTGGGACATGCGAAAAAGGAAAACAAGACAATTGTTGTGGGACGGAGGGAGTATAAGTTTAGAAATTAAAACAATAAAATGAGAATTTTATTATTCAAATTACATTGCAAATATGTTTATTTTGTCGTTTGTTTCAAATAATTTTGCAACTTAAAAATTCTAAAGTTAATTTTGCTAAATAGTTGCATTTATGCAATGTTTTTAATAATTTTGTAAAACTAAATTATATATTTTAACCATAATTGTAGAAACAATATTAATTTATTTAATAATTTTTAATATGTTCACGCTTTTCAAAAAAATTGGAACTCGTTTAGTATATTATATAGATATATCATAATATTAATTACATAATACATATAATTTATGTACATATATAAATAACATATTATAATTTGTTTTAATTTGTATTGAAAAATTATAATTATTAAATCATGAAAATAATTAAAATCAAGAATAAAATTATAGGCATCTTTAAAAAATTATAGGTTAAATTATTTAAATTATGGAAGTAATAGTATGAAATTTTTACCATGTTGCAATGTTATGTAATTTATTTTCTTGTACTATTATGATGTTTTCTAAATTTAATTTCTCTTGTGTGTTTGTTGTTCCAAATTTGTATTGCTTAAATTTATAAATTTTTATAATTGTCGTAAATTAGAAATTTTAAAATTTATTATGTAATTTCATACGATAAATTAGTATAATAAATAAACAATATAAATAGATAAAAATAATATTATATTTGTGTGTGGATTTGTTGGGACCGTGTTAAAGTTGATATTTTAGGTTTATTGTTAGAGTGATAGATTTAAAAAAAATTGATAGGTTTTAACTCTTGATATAACGCTGATGTAGCGATATAAATGGAATGATGGGTTTACGAGTACAACCACCCTAATAAACATGAAAACCAATTATATGAGAACTGAGAAGGATCAAAATCAATCATCCCCTATTAAGCTTTTTTTTTTTTAAAAAAAAAAAATCAAATTGTTATTTTTAAAAAGAAAAAAACAGCTGGAAGCCGAGGGATAGGGAGACAGGCCCAAGCCCAAGTGTTTTAACAGAAAACTATGCATCTAGCCTATCCATATTCCACAGTAACTTTCTTTCTTTCTTCCTTTTATTTTTGGGAAAAGGTTCAGTTATATGATATCCTAAATTAGTTTCATTTTTTTTAAAATTTAACCTAAACTATCTAAATATTTAAATAAATATCTAAATTATTCAAAATTGTACAAATGTATCTTCAATTATTTTCTGATCAACAAAAAACATATTGTATTGCCGGAATTTCATATTAACAAATTAATATCATGTGTAAATGTTACATGTCAAATAATTTTTTTTTCCTTTAATTGCATTATTTTCTATATTTTTGTCATTTATTTATAATTTAATAGTTTGGATTAGATTTGAAAAAATATATATAATTTGGGATACTATTAAATATTTTGCCAAAAAAAAAAACTCTTAAGAGTTTTCTTCCATTTTGGAATGAGAAACCTGTCTCGTGGGAATTTTTCAACTTTCGAGAAGATAGGGTTGCAATTAAAGTTTTATGATTTTAGCTTTTGAGGGGTTTTTTAATTTTAGGTTTACTAATAAATGTTTTATGCTTTTTGGGATTTTATTTTTATTTTCATTATAGATTTTAAAAAATTCAAAAGATTTGTATTTGACATATAGCATTTACACTGGCATTAATTAGTTTATATAAACTTCCAGCAGAACATTTAACTTTTTCGTTGACAGGAAAATTAATTCAGAATAAATTTATATAATTTTAAATAGTTTAGGTATTATTTAAAAATTTCGATGATTAGAGTTAGATTCGAAAAAATAATAATAATTTAGGATATAATTGAACATTTTTCCTTTATTTTTTCTCTTTCTTTGTTTTTTATTTCTTTTCCTCGAATTGAGCTTATTTAAAGTTTATGCTTTTATTTATTGATCTATCAGCTCCTAATTATTTCTCAATATTAATTGGAGATAGATAGTCATAATTATTACTTTCATCGAACTCATCCAAATTATTGTTTTTATCCAATAAATGTTAGGAAATGTTGGATAGTCCAAATATCTATTGGCGTGATGGCCCTGACTAACCCTCCCACAACACTCATGCTATTTTTTATACTCCTTTAGTTTTAAGAGATAGAAATAAAAAAATAAAAATTAATAATTTAATAATGAATGTAAAATATTTTTTCATTTTTATAATGAAACTAATAAATAAAACATACGAGTAAAAAAAAGGGAACTGATAAAATGAGACTTAAGGAATAGTATTTTAGAGGGCAAAACTCTTACTTATATGTATCCTGATTTCATATATAACATATATAAAGTGGAAGGACTTATGGTACAATGGAAAAAAAAAAAGTAATAATTTGTATGTTACAAGTATAGATTATGTTTAATTATTAAATTTATGAATTTTAAATGTGAATTTTAGAAAAAAAATAAAATTAAGTAACATTTAAAAAATATAAAAGGGATACATATTATGAAACCAAAATTGAAGCTTTGGTTGGATTTTAGCATATTCATTAGGCAGATTTTCGTAAAGTTTAGTAGTGTTTGCGAATTTAGGGCGTTGAATTCAGTTTTATAGGGGTGGATAGGGAAGAGAGATCATGAAAAAAAAAAATTCTCATGTGAGAAAAAAGAATGAATCATGTCCATCAGATCTAAAAAAATCAATGGTTGATATTGAATCAAGCAACAACTAAAATGCAATCAAGCAACAAAATAATCAAGCAACAACTAAAGCACAATCAAGCAACATTGCAATCAAGCAACGACCTGAATACAATCAAGCAATGCCGTGAATGCAATCAAGCATCTTTCTCACTGGATCCGCTTCCGGTGGATAGGAATATGATTTAGAAGGAAAAATCGTTGTCGATGATATCTGCTTCGGATTAGACAGTCCCTTTCTCTCCAACCTTTTTGCTTAACATCCCATCACTCTCATCTTTTGCTTTTTAAGAGGACTCATCGATTTTTGTCAATAAAGTAAATATTAAAATATTTATAATATAGTATCTTTTTTGAATTAAATATTATAAGATTTTAATTTAGTTTTTGGCATGATTATCGGCCAACTTACGAGCATCTGACTAAATTCACATTGCTGCGACTCGCTCTCGAATTAGTAGTATTTACTTAACTGGGGATGACAGAGAGAGAGAGAATGGGTAGCATAAACAATTAGCAAATGCAGATTCTTTCTTGTAAGTTGTAAAATAATTAATGTGGAGGGTAACATGAATGAGCTATGGAATTAATGCAATGTTTGGATGTATGTGGCAAACGCACATGCCACTTGCTACACATTTCCAGTACTTTACTATTACACCACATGCTCTTCTTCTCCAATCTAAATAACTCTTCACCTATCAATCCATTAATTTCCTAATCTTCAAAAAAAAAAAAAAACAAATTATTACATTAACATTAATTTCATTTTAATTTCTTCTATTATAATTTATTTTATTATAATATATGTACATTATTTGGAGACAAATTAAATTCGATCCAAAGTACCGCAAACTCAAATCATTGTAACAATTCAAGACTAGCAACCTAATACAACAATACACTCTCATAACTAAAAGCCTTTAGTAATAAGGGAATGAAGCATCCTTAATTTGTAAATGCGTGATCCACCTGGAATGTTTACAGACATGAGCTCCAACAACTAAATTAATCCATGTAGAGGTTTCAAATTCTCATCTAATAACCTCTAGTAATATCTTATGTTCCGCTTTAATTCCATATGATAGATCTCTTAAGGGTATCGAAGTACCTGCACCCATTATTCCAAGACAATCGTTGACTCCACCAATGTGTTATCATATTGTTCAGTCAGCACTGTCACAACAGACCATATCGTACCTACATTTTTTATCGTTTGTCCTTCGTCTCAAAACAACAAAAGTTGAGTGACAGCGACCAGACAAGACATAATAAGGGTTGAGACTTATAAAAAGGCCACTCTTCCGACCAAAAAGATGGGGTACCCTAGGGAGGGTGATTTGAAGACAGGAAAAATGTCCATCGTAATCTTTCTATTCATCGACTCTCTCAAGTAGCGAAGTTTTCGATTACATTCGAGGATGTAAGCACACTTTATACTGAATCTCGTTAAAATTTTAGAATTTTTTACTCTTTAGTGAATTCTACATATAAGGAGCCGTTTTCTTAATTTAAAAATCCACTCAAACAGTATATATTTATGTAATAAATAATATGAACTTTTGAACAAAATTATATACTTGTTGTTTTTTCTTAACAACATATACATTTCCACCGATTTTTTTCAAATTTGTTATATTTGCTAAATTATTTTTAAAAAACACAAGTATATATTTTTTATTTGTGGACTGATTTTGCAAATCTAAGTCCAATTCTTTCAAGTTTTTATTTTTCTCAAATTTTTATATACAATTGAATTATAAAAAATTTAATTGAATATATTATAAAATAAATACTAAAATATAGATATTTTTTTTGTTATATTTTGTTTGATAAATTTAATAATGATATTTTGATAATATAAAATAAGAGCGTCATGTATTGACATGGCTCGTGCAACAATATGAATGTAAAAAAATGTTATACAAATAGCCAATCAAGCCACCTGTCATCTTCTTAGCTAATTTTTTCATATATTGTACCATCGCAAATCATATTGCATTAGTAAATAAAAATGAATATTTGAAAAACATTTAATAGGATGAAAAAGTAGTTGGCAGAAAAATGCCTTCGTATTCACTCACACAAGTACCAATTAATTTCTATTAAATCTTACATTATTAGAGATTCAGGGGTGTTTGGTTGGTGGATTTCGAAATCAGGGAACGAAATGATTTTGAAACCCATCGTTTGATTATCGAGTATCATTCCCATGGGAATGAGCTAATTCCTAAAATTATTTGGGAATCCCCATTCCCCATAATTTGGAGGGTTTCATTCCATTCCCATATTTTTTGCCCAAATTTATTTTTTTTAATTTTCTATAATATTAGTATTAAGATAATAATATTAGATTAGTAATTAAAAAAATATAATAATAATAATAATAATATTATAAAATATTATATTAATTATGATGTTATATAAAATTATAATTCATATATAAATATATTATTATATAATCTCAATTATAATATAAAATATTATTATAATTATATATTATCATTATTATATTCACATCCAGGATCACAGGCATCCTATATCAGAATACATTCTTAAGGATTTTTTACAAGGGATGTTAACCGGCAACTTACTCTAAGGTTTATCCGATCAGGCTACCAACCAATGAACATCCATTTTCGGGTCTTACATCAACTGCCCTGTAGGCCAACTTGTTGAGAATAGCCATCACAGATTATCCTTATTTTCGGCCAGTTACAAACCCTAACCTTCAAGAATTAATTCATTTATAGGATTATGTGCAAGGATGTAAAAATATAAAATCCATGTTGCCGATAGAGTTGGATATAGATTAACACATAGATTTAGCCTATAAGGCCAATCATTTGAACATACAAAATATTAAATACAAAAATTAAATGCAGAAATTTAAATTGCAAAAATTTAAATAACTTACAGTTTTGTAGTCAAACTTTTAAGAAATATTTATTACAAGAGAGAAGGGCTTAGAGAGGGTTTTTACAAAAGGGAAGCTTGTCAATACAAGTGTGTCCTCCCTTGGATAAAGAGGCTTCTATTTATAGGCATCAGATACAACACTATATTACAATACATTTGAGCAAGGATTTCAAATCCGTTGCTTAAAAACAAAAAATAAACACATTTTTCAAAGGCCTAGGGAGGCTAGAGAGGAAACACTATTGTTAGTCAAAAAGCATGACTATTATTGTCCTCCTTATGTCATATATTATCCTGCAAACTTTTGATGTGGACTCCTTTCATATTCCATCCATATAATTTTGAATATTTTCATCAGCATAGTAGTCTTCTATGTCATCAATTCCATCATCGGATCCCATATTGCAGACTTCTTCCATATTTTGGTATCTGGAGATAGATGGATATTCAGCATACTCCAAAATTCTTGACTTTATTTCTTCCTTATGAATTTTTCTTCCTCAAATTTTATAAGTTCGGGTTTCTGCCAATAATTCTATGCTAAGTATAATATCTTCAAGATACAAGAATTTTTCTGTCCTCATCCATTTGTAGAACTCTGGATTATTAATATCTTTCAAGAATCTTGGAACATCGAGAACTGAAATTTCTTCATCCCTTGTTGTCATTAAAATATGACTTTCTGCAAGTTCTTCAGTAAGGCCATAACACTTGTGTGGAAGAGATACAAATTTTGCTATCAATTTTGATAGGTGATTCTTTTCCCAAAAGAATCTGGCAGTCTTCTTGAACTTTTCTTGTGGATAGTTATCAATTTGATCAATATTCGTAATAATAAGTTCATCAATCATTCCTTGCTCCCATAATTTTATAACAAAACTTGTGGAGGCATTTGTGTTAGCCAAGTCGATTGTGGCTTTAAGAAGGCCAGTAAAATTGATATGGCTAGGTCCTTGTAGTTGAACTCTAATTTCTCGAGATACTAAAATCCCTTTAAATTGAGAGTCTTCTACATGGAGCTGTAAGAGAATTTTTTGAAGATCAATTTGATCCTGAATGAATCTTTGTTCACAATATTCTGACAGAATTTGTTGAATATCGGGTGCTTGGTCAAATAATGGCTGAAGGGTTTGATGACAAAGAATTGGAAGTTTGAGTCTGACCTTTAAAGCGTCATTGGTTCTTGTCAGATTTTGGGTAAATCTGAAGGATAAATGGGAGAGTTTCAATCTTTTTTGAAGATTTTCAATCTGGATTTTAAGTTGAAAATTCTCCTTTTCAAGATAATTAGTAAAGGTAAAAGGTATTTTAGAGGATTGACAATCAAACTTGGGTTTTGAAACATATGGTTCTGGTTCAATATAGAACTGGGTTCCTAAATTTTTTTCTTGCGAAATCAAGGGCTTCTTGAAAAGTGGAGAAGCTGTATATTAAAGGATTGGGATAATTTTGGTTTTCATGTTCAGCAGAGGCAAGAGTTCTGAATATTCCAAGAACATGTCCTATAAGGACCACAAAAGCTTGATAGTTTATATTAACTATCTGATTCTCCTTCTTATTTTCTTTAGAGAAATAATAAGAGAGTGTATTGAGACATTGTAATTTATGGGATTTTGTATTACAATTCCACAAATTATCAAGAATTATTATTTGATCTGTGGTAAGGATATTTCCTTCCTTTGGACGAAACCTTTTATCTATTGGATAAATATTTAAACTGTTTGGTCCAAATCTTATATTTTGAGATATTACTCTGTGAGAATCATTTGATTCTGGAATGTGTCTGAGTATCCCATCTGTTGCCTCATTTGAGGACTTATATGAATTTTTTCCTTTCCCTCTATTAGAGGAAGATCCTGAACCTGGAAAACTCATTCCTGAAATCATCAAAATTTTTATTAAGCAGAGTAGAAAATATAATTTTAAAAAAGAGCGCATTATGCTGCTAAAATAGAAGCCTGCGAATAATAAGCTTTTAGGCTTATCTTTGCTTTTCTTAATGCAGGTTTATTATGAAAATTCTTCCAATTTTCTGGTATATCAGGATTATGAATATTTTCAGTTAAATAAATAATATGTTCTTTAATAAAAGAGATTTTCCTTCTAATAACCTTCTTATAAGATATAGTATTTGCAATAATATAATCAATAGGGGGTCCTATACAAAGTCTTGCAAAGAGAAATAATTCATGGAATAAAAGTTTTTAAGAATAATTTATTAATTAAATTATTTTGAATAATAATAAACTCACTATAAGGAGTAAATATATCATTCATGATTTTCTGAAATTCAGAAGGTGCATTCTTCAGACCAAAAGGCATAACATTCCACTCATAATGACCTATAGGTACATTAAAAGCAGTTTTATATCTGCCATTTTTATCAACCTGTATTTGCCAATATCATGACTTTAAGTCAAATTTGGAAAATATAATACTATCATATAATCGATCAAGTAGATCCTTTTTATTAGGAATTGGGTGTCTAATCCATTTTAAAACTTTATTTAAAGGTTTGTAATTTATTACCAATCTTGGTTTTCCTCTTTCTATTTCAGAGTGTTTATTAACATAGAAAGTTGTACATGACCAAGCAGACTGTGAAGGACTAATAAGTCTTTTGTCTAAAAGAAATTTAATTTCTTTTTTACATAATTCTAAATATTCAGAATTCATTTAACAAGGTCTAGCCTTAGTCGGAATATTTTCTTCTTTAGAATCTTCTTCACATGGAAGAGAAACAATATGTTTCTTCCTATTCCAAAAAGCATTTGGATGTTCATTACAAATTTCTAAAGAGAAATTATTTTCTAATAATTTGATTTTTTCTTGAAGCTTAGGATTTTTCAATTGATCATCTATTGTAATTATATTAATTTCGTGTTTTAAGAAATTTAATTGATTTTGTTTTTGAATAATATTATCATAAATATTATTTAAAATCCTTGAAAAGGTTCTTTATTAAATTTAAGAATAATCTCATTATTACTCCCTCCGTCCTATAACATTAGTCATGTTTTCCTTTTTCGTCTGTCCCAAACATTAGTCATCTTTCCTAAAATGGAAAATTAATACACACTCACTAATAAAATATTAATTTCCTCTATCTCTACTCACATTGGTATCTGTGCCGGAATGAAACAAGACTAATGTTATGGGACGGAAGGAGTATTATAAGTTCCTATAATTCCATCTTTATCTATCTTTTTAATAGGATAGAGTTTATTTAAAAATGGTGTTCCTAATATAACTTGGTTTGAAATATTTTTAGCAAGAATAAAGTATTAGGAATGCAAATATTATCTATGCAAATAAAAACTTTTGGTAATTTATAATTTATCTGGAGTTTACCGCCTCCTGCATGCCATAAGGAATTTGAGGTTTTCTCAAAATACCTAGTAGGTATTAATCCTTCCTGTATCACATTTAAATCTGCACCACTGTCTATTAAAGCAGTAAAATCTTTTGTATAATAATTGTTTATGAGTAGAGTAATTTCTGTGAACCATTTCTGTGAAGTAACAACTTCTAAAGTTGCTAAAAATCCTTCATCATATTGAAGAGTTTCATCATTTTCTTGAATCTGCATCTTTTGCTTTTTATCATTGATTTCTAAATTTGAAATTCTTCTATCATAAATACTATTAGTATTTCTCAAATCATTAATCTCAATTTTTAGATTCTTTACTTCTTATTGGAGATCTTCCAAGGAGATATGTCCTTCTATTTTGTCTTTATTGTGTAAGATTTTTTCTGCTTCAATCATTTTATAAGGTAATTGTGGATTATTTATATTTTCTCCTGTACTTTTAGAAGTACTAGCCATTTCTATTTTAAATTCATCAATTAAGGTTGACCTAAGTATAGGATCTTTAATTAATTTTAATACTTCAATAATATTATTTGAGGTTAATACATTTATTGTTTGTTCTTCAAATTGAGAAAGAATTCTATACAATTCATCTTTATTATTATCTCTCTTTTTGATACATGATTTTCCTATATTACAGGGTTCACATTCTTCATCAGAACCACTATCTTCACTAGAATTGAGACTTTCATTCTCTAAGATATTTTTTTTTTCTTCATCAGAAGAATCTAAAGATGATTCTTCAGTATTAGTATTACTGGGTGAGTTTTTGTTGGGAAATTTGGCTAAGTTTTCTTTCCCCAGTAGCTACTTGCTTAGATTCTAGTTTTGGTGTTTTGGTGGATCAAATCCTAAGTCCAACCAGCGTCAGTTTGTCTCTAGAATAGCTCTAGTTCTCAAATGTAAAGTCCTGTTTAGGTCTTTTGAGTTGTAAGTCGCAGCTGATCAAGACTCATGCTGGCTACTGTTCACCAGCATGAGATGTACTTACCACTGGCTACTGTTCACCAGTTGGGAAAGTCTCATCCGAAGGCGGCTGACAAAGACTCGTGCTGACACTGTTCATCAGCATGAGAAGAGCTAACGACTGGCTACTGTTCACCAGTTGGGAAGGATTTCACCAGCAGGCGGCTGACAAATCCTACCAGCAGAATACGTGTTCTCACTGACACTATTCACCAGCGGTGAAGCCACCAGTCATAGGAGATTCCAAGAAAGGGTTAACATCAGACATATTGGTAGACTTAGATTGTGCCAGCGCAAAGTCACCAGCAGAGACTGTCAGCACAAGATCACCAGAATGATCTACCAGTCGGATGTTACCAGCAGAATTCCAGATTCTCTCTCCCAGAGTCTTAGAGACAAAAAGAAGATTCGTCGAGGAATTAACTGACAGAGTATGACTTTAAGGAGGATACCTTAAAGTCTATCAGTTCAAGACACCAGTTCCGATTCCTCGTACTGACGAATAGTGCCGTTCTGACATAAAGAGATCAATGTCAGATAAATTGGACAAAAGCATGGCGCTTTCCGAAAATTCCTACCTGCCGCCGTCTGAAGGACATGCGAGGACAGAGACCTTTTCCGGATGTGTCCAAACGGCTAGAAGATTTGAATGGGATCCCGCGTCTATAAATAGGTCGGAACTACCAACATTTAAGACGCTTGCTTCCACCAACATTCAATACTCTTCTCTCTCGCTCAACTACCGAAAGTCAGAAACTTTATTGCAAGCAAGCAGAACACTTTCGAGGCCTTTCTAAAGGCTATCCGTGTGTTGATTTATCAAACACGAGACTTCAAGCTTCCAGCTTGTAAGTTATTGATCTCTTTGGTGTTCTTTCTCTTCTGAGGAAGTTCACAGCAGCTCTTGTGCCAGCCAGCACTTGAGTTATTACGGGCTTTTGCCGTATTGAGAAGATACGTTCTTGGGAGAACTAAACACCCAGTGAAGCTGTGGAGGTTGAAGTGACGTGCTCGCACTCCACCAGCTGATCAGAGTTGAAGAAGGACAAGGCCGGGAGCGGTTGATCTAGTGAACTGGTGGACGAGGCATTCATCAGCTAGAGATAGATCGTAGGACGCTTGTACCCGATTACTCTTAGTGAATTTCCAGTGCTACGACTGGAGAGTGGACGTAGATCAGTTGATCGAACCACTATAAATCCTTTGTCTTTTATCAGCTTTCTGCATTTCATACTGATTTAAAACCCAGCACCCAAGTGCTGGTGTATATCTGAAAACTGATATAACTGTGTAAACAAGGCTAAAAATATTCTAAGTCTTGAGCTACCAGCTGACGAGCCAGTCGCCAGTCAGCTGAGTACGCAGAGTGCTAGTTGACTTACCAGCTGACAAGGTCCCAGTCAGCTGAGTAACTAGCAGAGTGCAAGAAACGATTAACCACATTTTCCGCTGCCAAGTTATACCCTGATAATCCGGGACCAACAGTTTTTTTATTAAATTTCATACTTGTGTCTTATCTTCTTCTGAGATGTTAAGACTATTAATTTTCTTTTTGACCTAGCAAGTCTTTGCTAAGTGACCAGTTTTTCCACATTCATTACAAACTAAATTCTTTCTTCTAAATTTCTTTTTCTCAAGAAATTCTTCTCTTCTTTTCTTTTTCTTTTCCAAATATTTAATTTGGAGTTCTCTTATGTTTATTCATAGATTTATATTTATTTGTTTCTTTTGAAGTTCTAATGTCATCCATGCCAAATTGGCTACAGAATTGACCTAATTGTTGTCTTTCATCTAAATTTTGTCTTTTAATTTGTTGATTTAGCTTAATCTCATTACAAAGAGATAAACCTTCTTGTATACAAGTTGTAATTAATTTTCCATAAGAATAACTATCACATGGTATAGAATTATAATTTCCTCTAAGAATTTTTCTGATTCTTTCAGCAAATAAGCTTGGGAGTCCATCAATAAATTTAGACTTCCAATGAGAACTATTACACTCTGGGAGTTCCATTACTCTTGTTAAAAATACATCTTTATACCATCTAAAATCTGTAAGTGTCTTACACCTAAGATTTTGTAAAAGAGTTCTAGTACTCTCATAATTATTGCTAAATCTTCCAGCAAAATGTTCTAATATAGTAAGAACAAGGGTATAAACAGCATTTCCTACTGTTTTATTATTTTCCATTTTATCGCTATTTAAGATTAAATTTTTATCGTCAGTAGATAAATAATTATCCCACCAACCTTTAAGTTGTCCTGTAAAACCTGCTATAATCATTAAAACAGCATTACTATCAGTATTACCATTTTGTATGACCATAGTTGAGTATATTAGCATTCTTTCTATCATTTTAGTAATTTTGCCTTGGGCCATAGTATCTATTTTCCATTCATAGACTCTATTTCCACTATAGCTGTTGTTGATTGTATTATCAGATTCTTCATGAACCATATCAACAGGAGTAGGTCTCTTATAATAGTATTTACTCGTTGTAGGTTTATCAGCCCATTTAGTTATTTTATTCAGTTGGTTTTCCAAAGCTTGTCCATACTTTTGACTTTCAATAAAATCTTTCTTAAACTCTTCATCAAAAGTAGAGATACTTAATTTACTAAATTTTTCTTCAAGAAGTTTTTCTAATTCCTTATTAAGTCTTATTTTGAAATCCTTAATTTCTGGTAGAGGAAAAATACTAGCAATACTAATATCAATCTTTGTATTTTATTTTTCAACAATAGGTTGAATATTTTTCATAGCCTCTAAGACTTTTTCCACTCTATTACTTAGAGAGTCAATTTGTTCTCCCATTATATTAAGAAACAAATTTGTATAATTTTGGTGCTCATAAACAACATTAATATTTTTGCAAATAGTTGGTAATTTATCATCCTCTTTTAATTTTTTAAAGGGCATAAAATTTATTGTTACATCATCTTTTTTCATTGAAAAAGATTGCTGGGGTAGAAATTTTGCAGTCAAAACTTTTCCACCAATAATATTATATTTTCTTTCCATAGTTGAAATATAATTCATAATATGAGTTTGAGTAAACCAAGGTACAAAAGGTATTAAATTATTTTGACTTTGGCATAATTCATAAAATTCATTTCTAAAATTTATTTTTTCATTTTCTGTAAAGTTTTCATGAAACCATTTCCTAAAATTCCCATTTGGGATCCATAAATTCTTTATTTATTATGCTTCTTGCATAAGAGCCAGGACTAAAATCTATTTTTTGATTCATCATTAAAAACCAAATTCTATTTCTGACGGTGTAATTTCCGCCTCACTCATATTACAAGTAACAATATTTATTGGTCTAACAATAATTCTTTTATTCATCATTATCCTTTCTTCCTCTTCAGAGAGTTCAGTATTTTCTTTCTTTATACAAGAAGTACTAGCCCTAGAAGGGACTGTTGGAGGAAATTCTACCTGATAATCAAAAGGAGATATATAAGATCTCGTACTAGAGCTTCCTAGCTACATTCTTTGATTTTCAAATTTTAATTTTACAAGTCCATCTTGTCCTTGATAAACATCAATTAAATTTGATTGTTCCATAGGTTTAGGGGGAATTGCTTCTTCTATTTGCCAATTTTCTGGTAGTTCTATTTCATCCCATTTTATAGGTCTTCTAGTTGTTATTTTAGCCTTGCTAAAATTAGTTTCTATTAAAACTGTTTCATTATTCATTTTATCTACCCTTTTACAATTAGGGTTTAAAGTATATAATGGTTTATAATAAATTCTATAACAGACACATATTACTTCTGTTTCTGGTTTATAATCATAACCATTAGTTTTAACATTTATGTTATAGCATCTAAAATATTTTTATCAGATAAAGATAACTGTAAATTTGGATAAACATCAAAATAAACTGATCATTTGGCCAGGGTAGATCTAACAACACCCATTAAAGATTTTTTATAATTTAAATTTCTTCCATCTCTTAAGACTGCTATAAAGCTTTCTGGAAGATTATCTAGAGTTAAAGGTTTAAATGCAATCTGAATTAATCCTATATGAATAAATCTATGTTCTTTCCTATAAGGTTTTAGATCATCCTCACTTAATAATTTTAAAATCATTTGATCTTTATCTAAAGTAATTGATTCTTCTGTAGTTTTAACTACTTGCATAAGTCCAAATTTTTCAAAAGCCCCTAACTTACAAATTAGGCTTGGTTCTATCCTAGGGATAGTCCATCTGCTTAATTGATCTAAATTTTTTGGAATATCATATTCTTCTATTTGACTATTTTTAATAGTCTCTCTTTTCCTAATAATATTGTTTAACATTATTTAACTTTTTTATTTTTACTATTATTAATAGTGTTTTTCTTGTTATGAACAGTGTTATTATTCCTTCTAGATAAATATCTACCTTTTATTATTTGAGGTATATTTACCTAATATATTTCTAACCACATTTTCCTTTCAAAAAGTCGATTCCAGTTTTCAGATCCAATAATTTCTTGGAATTCATTATCCCAAATATCTGTAAAGATTGGGGTAATTTCCCTCTGAGTAATTTCAATTAATTTCATATGTTCTTGTTCCATAAAGGCAAAAATTGTGTTAATCTATAACCTCCTCTGTCATTCACATGGCTCGATATCATTATAAAAAAATTATAGTTCATATATAAATATAAAATACTATTATAATTATATATTATTATTTTATTTAGTAATATTAATTAATTAATAAATAAATATAATATTATTTAATTATATATTATTATATTTAGTAATATTAGTAAAATAAATAAATATATAATATTTTTTTATTATCAAATTAATTATTATTATTTGTGTATTATTTAATATTATTCTTAAAATATGAATTTAAGGAATTTAAAATGATTCCAAACCCATCTTATATACCAAACATTTTTATTGGAATGCTTAAACTCATACCAATTCCCTTTACTTTCAAATTCATACCATTCACATACCCATAGTGATTCCGACAGTTAAACCAAACGCCCCCTCATTGTCAAAACACTTATGTAATTCTATTGGTATACAAAAATATTGGTCCTGAAATCAAAGTGCAAATTTGTACAGCGGAAGGTTTTGTGTAAGCAGCGGAAGTAAAGATAAGCACAAACATTGGTTCGTTCGAACAGAGTAAAGTCAGTTTTGTGTGTAGTTAGTTTAAGCTTAAGTCTCTGTTTCGTCTTACGTTAGTTTCACAGTTTATACTCTTTAATACTTGGACAAGTATTGAAGGTTTTAATAGTCAGTTTGTGACACTGAAAAATAGAGCAAGTATAAAGAAAGCAGTAAAGCATCACACAGAGATTTATAGTGGTTCGGATTTCAATATCCTACATCCACTTTTTAGACCCAAGATCTGGATAATTCGCTAAGTAAATACAAGCCTCCTTACAATCTATACATAGTCCGTGGCACCTCCGTCCTTCGGTCAACTGTGACACTCGCCTAGGAACTCCTTGTAAACTCAGTCTTCAAGTTGAAGTGGGGACGCAGCCCGCAACCTCTTTCCTGGTGTGTGGATGTTTACTAATTCTTCCAAGAATGATTGAATGTTTAGAGGTTCTTCCCAGAACACAGGTGGCTGACATACGCCCATGAGAATCATTGTCCCAGACTAGGAAACTAACTGCTATGAATATATCTCAGAAAGATATATTCACCAAATAGAGCTTCAGCCTTGTGCTTGGAGAATATAGCACGGTGGGTAACTTGAGTCGGAGACTCAAGTCTCGTGTTTAGAACATGGAAAACTCCGAGAGAGTTTTAGTGGGAGAGATGACCTGAATATGCCCTTAGTCTCTTAAGACTAGTAGATTTTGAATTCTGTTCAAGTAACCTGTTAAGGTTGAGAGGGCAGGTCTTTATATAGAGAGGAGAACCTATGGCAATTTGAATTTCTATCCGTTAGACACATAAATCCAGACGTTAGACTCATGGATTATATTGTCCAATCGTAGCCCATGCCTTAGGTCTCCTTTCTGCTCTGCCCATTATCAGTGTACTATACACTAACTTTATGTCAGACTCCTTTGCAGCCCGAGGAACCCAGTTTGGATAACCTCGTACTCACTTTGGCATTTACAAATGTCTAAGTCTGACTGAGGCTTCTTATACTGACTTCTGAGAGTCAGTACAACTTAGCCCTCATACTGACTTCCCACGGTCAGTATGGTAAATTTTCATACTGACTTTCCATAATCAGTATGGGAAACACCCACTTACTGAATTATCCGAATCAGTATGGAAATCCCTTAAACTGACTTCTCCTTAGTCAGTTTGAGAAAGCCCTCATGCTGACTTCTCCTTGTCAGTATGGATAGACCTAAAACTGAGTGCTCCAACTCAGTTTTCGGTTAAGGTTAGGCGTGATGATAGTCAGTTCACGAGCATTCTCCATTGCTCGATCTTCAGCCTAAGTTCTATCACAACTCGATCGATCATGTACAAGGATTACAATTTAAAACTCTAGAAACTGGAAAAACTTACTAAGATGACTTATATTCTTTAACCCACAAAAACATCAAAAGTAAGGAAAACTTTCTCTAACAAAAATCCTAAAAAAATAAATATAAGTACTCTAATGGAATTTGGAAACTACAAAATACACAATAAATACAATTAAATATTAAATAATAAGAGTTGATATAAAAAGGACAGAAAATGACAAAAGAGAAGTGATACATGATACATGTATCAATGAATAAAATAAATAGATTTAATATTGCCAAAGTTGTACAACCCAATTAATGTAACAGGGTATCACAATTTTTGCCCATCCAGCCCATGTGAAATATCTCAGAAATTATTATGGCCCCCCAATCTGACATTACTAATTCTTCTTCATCATCACAAATTCATCATATATATATATATATATATTCTGAAATATCTCATGACATGTCACCCCCAATCATTTTGTTTATTACAAATCTCACTTCTCAGTTCTCATTCCAATTTAATTTTTATAAATGTTAAATTTTATAAATTAATTAAGTGTAATTGACATTTTCCACATTTAACGATCAATCTAGAAATCTGATTTTCAAGATATTTATGGTGCGATAAGATGAGCAGTTTCAGAGATGCTTCAATAAACACTACTGTAAAGTCGACCATCTTCTGCAGAAATGCAATAATAATAATCACTACTGTCGGAATTATTTATGCTACCTTCACCTTTTCTTTTCTTTTTCTTTTTTCTATTTTTTTAATTATTACTCATGTTTCTGTATTTTCTTTGTTTAATGACAACTATTATTTTCCTTTTATTTTATGATATTTGTTTTTTAGTGTTTTAGTCTATATCTTGATTAGAACATCCAAAATAATGTAAGAGATATTATTTTAATTTAAATATAAAATAAAAATACATTACATAAAAATTAGAACAAATTTCTTCCTTCAAAAATATATTTGCATTAAAAGCACTTAAAAGGTAGTATGATAATATATTATTTGAATTAATGTTGTTTTATATTGTGTAAATTGATCATTTTGTACGGATGGTTTATTTATAATTGAGAGAGGTGTCCTATTAAACATGTGAGACATTATAGTACATTTCCATAATAATGAACTAATTTTAATTAGAATTAGAGTATTTTGAGAGTATTATTATCGGAATGATAATATTTAAATTGAAAAAAGAGAGTATTCAAATAAAAAATATTACATTTCAATTAAAACACGTTATGTACAAAAGAGTACATTTCAATTGAGATGCGTCTGAGTATAAA
The DNA here is from genome assembly GCA_026898455.1 of Plectranthus barbatus. Taxonomy (NCBI): domain Eukaryota; kingdom Viridiplantae; phylum Streptophyta; class Magnoliopsida; order Lamiales; family Lamiaceae; genus Plectranthus; species Plectranthus barbatus. The sequence goes on from JAPKLW010000537.1 coordinate 158,037, forward strand.
TTTTTACCAATATTTCAATTTAGTTTGCTGTAATTGAGATAAAGTACATGAGGCGATTCGTCTCGATTATCTAAAAAAATAAAATATTTAGGAGGGGATAGCGACACTGAGAGCTCCTCTCAAGATTCGAAGCTAAATCGTAGGCCGCCGTGGATTTCTGACAAACTGCACCACCTTCTATGCAGTCTTCACTCTTTTTTAATGCAATTATTATTCTTTCATTTTTTTTTACTCCCTTTATTTTTACCATGCATGTGCAAACATTATATTATATTACATACTATAATAATAATAATAATAATTGTAATGGTGTATCAGTTTCCCCTATGCTTTTTAGTTTTTAACAACCACATGAGCCACAACTAGTCGGTCGATCTCGACATCTTCTGCTAACTCTTTCAAGCTAAAAGTTCCCACATTCATGGTTTCGAGGTTTTTATTCTCTGCTCCATTTAATTTTGCTCTTCACAGATTCTTAGCTAGTAGAGAGAATTAATGTATGTGCTTTGATGATTTTTTGCTTGAAATTAAGGGAGTGTTTTGGTTTTCTTTTTTGCTTCATTTATTTATATCTTCGTGGTTTTTTCAGTTGTAGTTATGGAGTGTGGATATATTGTTAATGTGCATTGATTTTTGTTTACTCCATCACAAATCTTCTGCTTATTTTGTTTTTCTTTTTTGGGGAATTGATTTTTGGCTTATACTCAAAATGCATTGCAGATATTCATTCATCAAGAAAATCACAAGTTTGCAGATTTTTTGGATAAGGGGTTGATTCTTGAACTAGTATGTATGAGAGGGAAGGGGGAAAGCTGGTTTGGGGGTGGATTTTGGTGTTAGACTGAGAAGGGTGAAGTGAAGAAGATGAGATCCATAGAAGATAAGGGGTGCTTGAACAATGGGATTACACAAGAAGTTGGGGGTGGGAGCTGTATGAGTTTTGAGTTCAACAATGGCCTCACTCGCAGCGCTTCTCATCATCGAACAGCCTTAGGAAAACCCACTCCATCAAAATGGGATGATGCGCAGAAATGGCTGGTGAATCTGTCTAGAGGAGAGAAGAATCAGACCAAGGCCTCCCCACGAAACTCGAATGCAGATGACCGGAGGCTGATAGTGCCGGTTCCCAAGAAGGACTACTCGAGCGGGGAGGAGGAGGTGGTGGTGGTGGGGGAAAACGGCTGCAACGGCGGTGATCAGTATGATGCGGAAACCAAGACTGTGGACTGCGATGAATCAGTGTGGAGGATCAATAAGCCAGTTAATAGCTGCAAAACAGTAGTGAGGTCGATATGTGTGAGGGATATGGGGACTGAGATGACGCCCATCGCGAGCCAGGAGCCGTCGAGGACGGCCACTCCGATCAGGGCCACCACCCCAGCTGCAAGAAGCCCTATTTGTTCAGGAACATCGACTCCGGTGAGGAGTAGTCAGACTCAAAACGGGGTGGTGGAGCATCATGTATTCTCATCTCCAGTAGAGATGATGAGTAGCAGCAGGGGTACTAATGGTGCATTCAGACAGGGCTGTAATGGTGAAAACATAGCTGAGAATAAGGCTGATGATGATCTCTGTAATAATAAGATGAATCCTCTCGAAACCCGGGCTGCCGCTTGGGATGAGGCTGAGCGTGCCAAATACATGGCAAGGTTGGTTGGTTTATGCTCATTGTCTGCTGAGCTCCCACATTTTTTGTTTTGAGTTTTTTTTTTTGGGTAGGTTTAAACGAGAGGAGGTGAAGATCCAAGCGTGGGAGAATCATCAGAAGAGGAAAGCTGAAATGGAGATGCGAAAAGTAGAGGTAGGTAGTTAGTTGTGTGTTGAAAAAGCAGCAGGAGAGGTTATAATATTTTAGAGTGAATTGGTTTGATAGGTGAAAGCAGAAAGGCTGAAGTCACGAGCAGAGGAGAAGCACAGGAACAAATTGGCGGCGACGAGGAGGATAGCGGAGGAGAAGAGGGCAAACGCAGAGGCGGAGCTGAATGAGAAGGCGGTGAAGACATCACAGAGGGCGGACTACATAAGAAGAACGGGTCATCTCCCTTCTTCCTTCACATTCAAGCTGCCTAAGCCTTCCTTCTGCTGGTAGGAGCTTAATTAACATCACTTCAAACTCTCTTCCTTTTGTGGATATTGTTGCAATCTTTTCTCATCAACAAGATTTAGACCAATATTGCTGCTGAAGATCTTGGATTTTTATTTTTTATTTTTGAAATTTATATGGAGAAGTTTTGTTTCGATATATGGTGGGAGATCATCGGCCTTGGGCTAATCTCAAGCTGCAGTTGAACAACAACATTCTCTAATTCTAACTGTGTTACAAAGATTTGGTTTTGAATTCATTCAATGAAGAAATTCTTTTCTAGATAAACACCCACCCATTATGTGTAGGGGATTGACTATATATACCTGAGAGAAAAAATCAAATAAAATTTGCATCCAAAAGTGACCAAACCCAAAGGTAAAATTTGTTTGTCAAAACTATCAAAGAGACCTGACTACCATCACATCACCCGTAGCAACATGTGACAAAATATAATATGGTTTGTATAATAATTTCTTAATAAGAGGTTTTATGATTGATACTATTTCAGTGTACACGAACCCTTCCCGTCTTCTTTCAAAATAAAAGTACTATATATATATATTTAAAAATAGACCGAAACCTTACAAGCATCACCCATATATAGAAATGTTAGACCTACCCACCGTAAATACGTGTTAACATACCTATGAATGATATGATAATATTGATAAATAAAATTTAAATTAATTCCATCACCAATATAATATTATCATATTATTCAATGGGCATAATATTAACACATACCCAGAGTTGAGAAAAGAAAGCCATAAAAATTCGATGTAAGGTGTCAAGCCCAACTCATCGTTTCAAGAAACAACTCATTCTAAAAAGGCAAGATAGGCAGATAGCCACCCCAACCGGCCACTGGTGAAGGAAAGCAAATCAATATACCTTACTAAGTGGAGAGATATTCAAAATCTAAAATTTTTTAATTGAATTTAATATTATAACTCAATTATAAAAAAAAACTCCTACAACTTCAAATCTAAATTATACATTAAGTAACTCAAGCGACACCTATACACTGAAGAGAATTGATTTACTCACTCTTATTATCATTTTTAATTAATTGAATGTTATAATGTAGATTTTTTTTTCACAATATTTGTGAAGTTCGCACATACATTTCAGAATATGATGTACGTAAATTATAACATTATATGTTGCTTTATACTCCCTCCGTCTTAGAATTGACCCGCCTATTAAATTGGACGTCTCAATTAAATTAGGCCTATTTTTTAAAATAATAATTTTTTTTACATTAAATAATAAAATATTAATTTTACTTACATTTATTATTCCTAATTCTTGTGCAGAAAAAAAGAGAAAGAATCCAATTATTACAAGATGGAGGGAATATATTTTACATTATCATGTAACTTTTGAAGTAATAGAAACCATAACACGTCGTCGTTTTAATGTTTACACCTAGCATTTTGAGATTATAAACACAGACCTAACTTCATCTACCAAATTACATCTCTAACTTTATAAAATAAAATGTAATCAATATTTATTAACAAAAAAGTGCAAAAGGTATTATCAATAACACTAAAAAGATAATTTGATTGTGGATTTTGTGAACAATCTTAAATAAAAAATTTATCTTTCAATCATGAATGGAGAATTTTTCAGTTTATAAATGATGCTATTAAAGTTGTGTAGTGGATAAATTTTGTGTTAGTTAAACTAACCAATCTTTGATTTCTATTAAGAAAGTTGAATTACGAGTTGAGCGGATTTATTCAAATATTCTGTCCAGATCCGAAAATATCAAATTTACGGTGCAAGTAAGCCCACGTTTTGAACTTATTTCAACGCCGTCGCAAATTTGCTTCCATCGTTATACGCCTCCATCCATTGCCTCCTATTATCTTCTAGAACCGCGAGCCGCCGTTATACAATTCCATTTGCAATCCACTCCGGCGTGCCTTTCGATTTCCGCGTGAAATCGGTACAAGTGAGTTTGAGAGATCGCGCTCCCTTTCGTTTTGAGGGTTTATTAATCTTTTGCGGATTTGATTCGATTCGGTTGCCCCCTCCTTTTTTATTTATTTCTGGGTAGGGAAGTAGAAAGGTGGGAATTTGTGTGGTTTGTGCGTTGCCTTTAATCTCTCTACCTATTTGTAATTTGTTTAGTTTAGTGCTGCATGCCTGCATCGGATCCGTTTTTGATTTCCGATTGCGAAAGGCGAGGAAAGGGGAGTTCAAACGTTTTGGTCTGAGGGTTTTTTTTTTTTTTTGCTTGGTGATGGATTGAGTCTGGGTAGTCAGGGAAGATTGAATATCCTTTTACGAACTCATCTTTTAGGAGAGTTGCGTTCAGGGTTGGGGTTTTGTTCGCGCACTTCAGTGAACAATCTGAACTAGATTCATGGCCACCGGAAGGCACGGGGTTTATAGAGATCACGAATTCAGAGACCGCGAGGCTGACTTGGGGATGTCGGGGAAGGAAATTGGGTATTCAAATGGAGAATATAATCAGGTTAGGAAACGCAGTAGGGATTATGATACAAGTCAGAACGGTGGTCGAGGTACTCTCGGGTATAGGGTTAGACAGAAAGATACCAAAGAAAGGGAGAAAGTGAATGGTGGATATCACTCTACATCTGGCCGGAGTGATTCAGGAAGTAGTGGTGGTGCGCCTAGGAGGTGCGGGCATGCAGTTCGCCCCATGGATCGAGAATCTGGGGAGCTGTCTAGTGATGGCTCTGATGGTTCTGAGACTCAATTTAATAAGGAAAGTGAAGGTACAATGTTGGAGTGTGGGAATCATTTATCTCATGTTCAAACTAAAAGGAGGAAGTTTTCACCAATTGTTTGGGACAGAGATGATAGAGATGTTACTAGGACAACCCAAATCAGGAAAGTATCGGAAAGTAATAGTTTGCCACCGCCCCCACCACCCCCTCGCTTGCTGGACTCCTCCATCAACCCCAAAACAATTCATGAAACTATTGAGCAGACTTCAGTGGTTGAAAACATTGAGGTTCATATTTCTGAGGCCCAACCTTCAGAAATGGACTCATTACCTTGCGCAGTGGAATCTCCGGCCTCAACAGCTTCCCCTTTGCGCCAAGAAGAAGACAGAGTTGATAATCAAAGAGCAGTGGCAAATGATGATGATATCTATGTGCCACGAACTATAACATCATCCCGATGGGTGAATGATGCTGAGTCGCCGGCTGATGAGGGTGAGATTTCTGATTATGAAGACAAATGGAAGTTGAAGAAGAAGTCTGGCTCGGAGTCAGCTGAAGCAAGGCTAGGTAGGAAATCTATTAGTCCTGAGCTTGGAGAAGCTTCTGAAGGAACCTGGGGACGTTCCTCAGGACCGGATGAACATGTAAGGTCTTCGAGTAGAGATAGTTTCCATGACACTGAAGATAAGAGTATCATGGATGTAGATGGTGATCAAAATTGTGATAGTAGTGATGTTAGCCATTCTGACACCGATCCAGATGAAGATGTTGGCTCTCATGGTACGCCTGTCCATCTCCCGCAAAGGAGCTTTAATATGCTTCAGGGTTGCAGACGTGTTGATGAGTTTGAACGACTGAATAAGATTGATGAAGGAACCTATGGTGTTGTTTTCAGAGCCAAGGACAAGAAAACTGGAGAAATTGTTGCTCTAAAGCAGGTCAAGATGGAAAGAGAGAGAGAAGGGTTTCCTCTGACTTCTCTTCGAGAAATAAACATTCTACTCTCTATTCATCACCCATCCATTGTGGATGTTAAAGAAGTGGTTGTCGGAAGCAATCTTGATCGCATATATATGGTCATGGAGTACATGGAACACGATCTCAAAGGATTGATGGAGACAATGAAACAACGTTATAGTCAGAGTGAGGTTAAATGCCTGATGCTTCAGCTTTTAGGGGGGATCAAGTATCTTCATGATAATTGGGTACTGCACCGTGATCTGAAAACTTCAAATTTGCTTTTGAACAACCGTGGTGAGTTGAAGATATGTGACTTTGGACTGGCTCGTCAATATGGAAGTCCTCTGAAACCGTATACTCCCCTGGTCGTGACTCTGTGGTACAGGTGAGTCTTTCTGCTTCTTCATGAATCATGCTTCTGGTTTGCTGCTTTCGTGACAATTATTTCATGCACTGTCATTTTATATTAACAACTTTTGATCCTGAAGTTGCACAATTTTCATGCTTTAATCACTTCTGTCACTGTAGTGCAGGAGCTTGCTTTCACACTATTTTTTTACCATTATAACATTGGGACTTGTTATAATTATGTCAATTTAGAGTCCATGTTATATGTTAAGATTTCAAAATTAGTTGGTCTGTGATAGTGAAAGTTTTGTAATGATCTACTTTGTCTACCTGTGCTTTATTAATTGACAAGTATATTTTAGCTGTATCTCATATGGTATTGTGCTGCATCTTCACTTCCGCTTGGTTGTTTACAAATGATTTCTGAATCACAAAATGTTGTCTTTCAGGGCACCAGAGCTTCTATTGGGAGCTAAGCAGTATTCAACAGCAATTGATATGTGGTCATTAGGGTGCATAATGGCTGAACTGCTGTCAAAAGAACCATTGTTTAACGGGAAGTCAGAGGTTGATCAATTGGATAAGGTAAATATGTCTTGATGGTTTATCATCATCTTCTGGATTTATTTGGTCTAATTGGTGGCCCTACCCCTACCTGCAGATTTTCAAGATTCTTGGCACTCCAAACGAAACAATATGGCCGGGGCTCTCTGACCTCCCTGTTTCCAAGGTTAACTTCGCCAAGCATAAGTAAGTAGTTGTATTTTTTATATTAAATTATATAAGAATTGGCCTTGAAATTTATTCTCTTCCTTTTGTCACTGTTTTCCCAGGCGTCCAGCTTTGGGTGATACTGGTTTGGCTTTCTTGCCTCCGCTGGTGACAGTGTGTATCAGTTGACTAAAGTATTTTGTTGCTACTGACAAGTGATGTCTGTTTTAGGTACAATCTATTGCGTAAGAAGTTCCCAGCGACATCTTTTACTGGGTCACCTGTGCTGTCCGATGCCGGTTTTGACCTTTTGAACAGGCTTCTAACATATGACCCTGAGAAGGTATGTGTGAACTGTTTGTTTTCTTTCTGTTCATTATAGTGTCTAATCTGAAAATGGAAACTTTGCAGCGCATAACTGCAGAAGCTGCTCTCAATCATGAATGGTTTCGTGAAGTTCCACTACCCAAGTCTAAGGAATTTATGCCTACCTTTCCTGCTCAGCATGCACAAGACAGGTATTTCTTATCTACTGGGACTTGTCTTTGTATAGACTATAGTTGATGGCTTTTTACTTGTGAGTTTCAGACGTATGAGAAGAGTAATGAAGAGTCCTGACCCACTAGAGGAGCAGGAGAGGAAGGAACGACAACAAGGAGAAGTAGGAACGGGTGGTTTATTTTGCCAATAGCTTCTAATATCTTATTCTGCTTTGTTCTGCCATGCTTGAATGAGGTGAGAGCAATGCTGAAAAGGAAGTTAACACACATTGATTGCAAGACTATCACTCGTGCTATGATGTAGTAATTTTGGCAAGTAATGAATTTGTGTTGCAGATTGGCTATAAGAATCCATCTTTAGTGTTTCTTGGCCAAAAAGCTGTTGGCATAATGAATTGTTTTTAGTTATTTGCGTACATATAACAATTCTCATGTTGATCTCTGTGAAATATTTCGTTGAATAACATATTTTCCGGGTGTGCTATTAGTTTTATAACTATTAGGAACTGCCATAAAGGAAGTGATTAACGATTGTGAAGGTGCAATTATGTAATTATCGAGTTTGATCTTGTGTGATTTTTATAAGTAGTAGTTACATAACCATTAGTTAATTTGTTTTATATGATGGGTTAAGGGTAATCCTTAATACAGCTTAAAAATCTCTCTTCATTAAGATAAATAAAATTATTATTTTTTATTACGGATTTGTCCCTCTTAGAAACAAAGCCTCCAACTTGTTCAAATAAAAATATTTTGAACTTCTTTCTAGATCTCCGCTGCTTCACCTTCTTCATTTAAAAAATGGCTGACGCCTTGTGCAATTTTACGAAATGTACTATCGATCGCTGCTGTAAATAATGCATCTGGATAATCGCATTAATTGTTTTTTTTTTTGACGGCATTGTTTTGTGCTGTCGGAGTGATGCCAAATTTTATAGTAATCTCCATCTGCTTTCGTGAAGAAGAAGAACATCATTTGCTCTTATTCTATAGTAACACCATCTTATTCTATGTCCCCACATTTTCAACAGCGAACTCTAACCACGCCGAGCAACGCCACTTAAATAGCGCTGGGAATGCTTGCCGGATAATTACTTCACCCCTCTCCACCTCCGTGCTCAAAGGAATAGGAAGATTAATGGCTAAGGGCACAGATAAATTCTGAGGCTCGTATGGACTTCGAAGCAGAGTCGTTTCTGTCCAGTTTTCTCTCACTCCTCATTGGAGCGCTCTCTCTTTTCACAAGGGCAACAAGCTCTGCTCTCCATGCTACACTCCACCGCCATCGCCGACCTCTGCATTGCCAGCTTTCGTGATCCCACCCATGCTTCTTTATCCCACTGTCTTCTTAATAATAAAGCACTCCATGCTTGCTTAAGTTGAGTTTTAAGTTTTTTTTTTTTTTTTTGTGTGAGAAATTAATTTTAAATAGATAATATAGTTTTGTGAAAGTATTTTTTTTATTGAAAATAGTGCTTAATTGTTTTACTCGATTGTCAGCATGTTAGTATGAATTAGCTATTACATAATGAAGAAGATTGCTAATTAAAATGAGCTTTATGATTGAGTTTTAAGCTTTCATCTTAAAGAAGGGGCTGCTTTTTTTCTAAGAAAAATAATTAATTGTTGGTTATGAGAACAAACAATAATAATAAATAATAATTTTATTTATTGTAAATGGTGGGGGCTGTGTTTATAATGATTCATTTAATATTAGGGTAGTAAGGATAAAATTGTAAAATTATATAATATTTTAATTAATTTTTTTGAAAGGAGTTCTAACGAGAAAAAATGTGGCTGTGTTTAGAATCACCCATTGGTTAATTATCCTTTTATGGTTGTGGGCAATCACAAGTTATTGGGAGTTTTGATACTTCTCGCCGGACTTGGGTATCAATTTATTGCAGACATATTTTATAGTTTTATTTTAGGGAAAATAAGATTTTTTTATCCCAACTAATTAAGTTTTTGGGAATTTTATCCCTACTTTTATTTCTATTAGGAATCTCATCCTACTTAACTAACATCGTTAAATTTTTGCTGACTCGCACGTTTTTTTCCACGTGGACGCTGACGTGGTGTCCATATGGATTAATATATTTATTTTTTAAATTTTGAATGAGAAAACTAAAATAAAATACCAATCATGCATCAACGTTCAAATCCTTAGGCTATTTGACTGGATCTAATTAAACAGGTTGCCAAGTTGTGAATGTCTGGATGCACCATGGTAGCTACCATGTGATGCAAATAAAAAAGTATACTCCTTACTTTCGTATCAAAAAATGACAAAAAGGTTTTCTATTTTGGCAGGAGAAACAAAATGTGGTATATGAGGAGCAGAAAAAGCTAGCTCAGCAACAACGGGCACAGGTAAAATCTCAGATGACTCGCTATGAAGATGAACTGGAAAGGAAAAGAATGCAGCTACATGATTCTTTGGATGCATATGATGCATAAACATTTTCAAGTGACTATTGAATATAAAGTATTGGGCTTTTTCAGGCAAATAATGAACATCATAGAACAAGAAATCAAGCATAGAACAAGAAATCAAGAGCTTGTTAAAATACAAGAGGAATCAGCTACGAGGCTTGAAGCAGCCAGACGAGTAACTGAGGAACAAATTAAAACACAACGTCGCCAAATGGAAAGAGAGAAGGTTAAGATTGAACGTGAAATTATTAGGGTGCGGGCTATGGTAGAATCAGAGGGAAGAGCCCATGAAGCCAAGCTCGCAGAGGAAGTTAATAAAAGGATGTTGGTAGATCGTGCAAATGCAGAGCGAGAGAAATGGGTTGCTGCTGTTAACACAACTTTTGAACACATTGGAGGTTCTTTCCTATTCCATTTTTTCTTCAGAAATAGTAAATTTTGGATCCGTTACATTGCTATGAGATGATACACATGGCATTGATAATTTGATATCACATATGATTCACTGTGGTTTAAGGATTTGGGGGGGGGGGGGGGGGGACGGAGAGAAATAATTAGGGATTTAGTATTTTATTTTAATTTTCTCATTCAAAATTTTAAAAATAAATATATTAATCCACATGGACACCACGTCAGTGTCCACATGGAAAAAACGAATGAGTCAGCATAAATTTAACGGTGTTAGTTAAGTAGGATAAAATTCCTAATAGAAATAAAAGTTGGGATAAAATTCCCAGAAACTTAATTAGTTGGGATAAAAAACCTTGTTTTCCCTTTATTTTATTTGCTCCAAAATTTGTAGAAGATAAAGAATTGTTTGACAAATAAATATTTGAAAAGTCAAAAGAATATTTATATTTTTAAATCTGCACAGTTTATGAGATGAATGACAGTCTCATTACTAACTGATTAGTTTTTTTTTATAAAGTTTTTATTTATTTATTTCTTTAAACTAAATTTTCGCTTGCGTGATACATAAATATAATATGAAAGGCTTTATACTATATGTTAGGAAGTATTTATATCTAATTGTTATTTTGATGTGTCAAAAGAATGTAGAGAAATCACAAGTTAGAAGTATCTCTAGATTAACTTAATTCGTACAAACTTGTAATGTCCTGTTAGAATGAGTATTGAATTGTAACAAAACTGATGAAGTTGATCAAGACAAACTGGGCTGAATTTCCTAACCCCAGTTTGTGTCGTGTGAAGAGTCAGAAGAGACTGGCTTCCACTGTGGAACTGATGAATCAGAGAAACTGATCGAAGACTACCAACTTGGATCTTCACTAGTTTACAAGTTTAGCTTCCATTGAGACATAGAGACAAGGAAAATGAGTCTGAGGAATTCTTAAAGATCAGTCTTTAAGAGTGAAGACTCAAAGACTGAAATTACTCCAACCAAGTTCGAATTCCTCGGACTGACAGAACCGTTATAACACAAAAGCAGGATGTCGACACCCTGTTCCAGAAAAGGATGAAGTGGGTGCAGAAACTCTGAAAAAGCAACCCGCTTCCTTCAGAAAAAGAGATGCATCGGATTGATCGAATCTAGATTGTCTCTAAACGGCTACATTTTTTAAACAAATTACTGATATCCAAGATAGAAACCTCAAGCGAGCAACATTCCATGCGAGTAAGCACTTAATTGTTTGTTGGTCCCGAGATCAGAGTAAGTATAGTGTGCAGAAGAAATTTTAAGTTCAAACTTGTACTCACAAACTGGTGGTTCTTGACCAGTTTGTGTTTCATAAAATAATTTGTATGCGAGTGGAATTTTTATAATTCAGTTTGAATATACTTCAACACTAGAATTTGTTGAGTTTTAAAACCCTTGCAGAAATGTAAAAAGCAGTAGAGAATAAGGATTTATAGTGGTTCGAACAACTCATCATGCGTCCTCTCTTCAGATCATGGTCTTGAAATTCACTAAGCCTCCGTTTCAAATTGATTTCACGATCTATCGCTAGCTGGTAGATGTCAGTGTCTACCAGTCCACTAGCTCACTCGTCTGGCCCCCCGGCCCCCCGGCTTCGCAGATTTGTAGAGTGGGCATACCACGCAGCCTCCTCATCAGAAGTTGAGAGCTTTATATTTTTTCCTGAACTGTCGAACTGGTTGGCTAGACGCCCATAAGAATCAGTGCTGGAAATCTGCAATGACTGTTGTGCTCTTTTTAGGAGAGAAGGAACACCGATAAAATAACTCGAGCTTAGAAGCTGTGAGTCTCGTGTTCAAGAAATGAGACACAGTAGGCTAAGAATTAGCCTTGATGATAAAAACGCTCGAGTTTTCACTAGCGTAGAGTGTTGTTATTTTTTTCATTTCTATTTTTCACTCTGATTACTTCGTGTATTTCTATACGAAGTGTGAGCATTTTCAATTGTAGCCATTTAGAGAAATTTGAGCATCGTTCAATCTGATGCATTTCTTTTCTGACAAGAGCATGACGCTTTTTTTGAGGTTCTGCACATGCTACGTCATTTTCTGACATAGGATGTTGACATTCTGCTTTTGTGTCAGAATGGCTCTGCCAGTTCGAGGTATCTAACCTGGTTCATGCTTCATCAGTCTTTAATGAATCTTCATTCTTAAAGTCTTTAATGAATCTTCATTCTTAAAGACTGATCTTTGATGATTTCTCTGACTTCTTGTCCTCTTTGTCTCTTCGCGTGAGTAAGAACTAAACTTGTAAACTGGAGATGATCCAGGCTGGTGTCTTTGGTCAGTTTCTCTGAGTCATTAGCTTCAAACTGGAAGCTAGTCTCTCCTTACTTCACAAGTCCAAACTGGGGCTTTGGATTTTTACTCAGTTTGTCTTGATTAGCTTCGACAGTTCTGTTACAACTCGATATATCATAACAGGACTTTATAAGTTTATGCGAACTAAGCTAATCTAGAGACACTTCTAATTTGATGGTTTCTATAAATTTTTTTCATATCAAAATTACAAATAGGTTGGAATACTTCCTAACAATTTCCCCCTTTTAAATGTTGTAAAAAACCACACTATTAAGCTGGTAAAGGGTCAATTTTATGTTTACATAAAATATTCTATCAGATTCCAATACTAAAAAGCTGAACACCTTGATTACTCAGTCTGCCTTAAAAATCATCACCTTTATTGGAGAGATATTTCTCGGTTAAGTTTAAGGGCGAAAACTAATTAGTTTGAACAAAAAGAGAATTATCTTCAAACTAATATATATTCATATGGTATTTCCATATTGTAAATATAATTTATGAACAGAAGATACATGAATATTTATATCCTTCTTTTCATGAAACTTCCAGTTTCTTCAGCTTGAATGGAAGATCTCTTTCTTCTAATGAACCTGGGTGGGAAGAAATCATCATCCTTAAGCTCTTCTCCACATGTTATGATAGAAATCTCCTTTTTTAGGAGAGTGTTGAGTTGAAGTCCATAGGGTATGGTGCTTGAAGGCATACCTTCAATTCCTTCCAACAGTTGAGACAAGAGATAATCCGCCCAATTAATGATGATATTGTCATCAATTGACATCATTGCACGCTAGGTGTTCTTGCAGAAGGCTTTGATATGATCCGGACGACATACTAGTACCTCACTGACTAAGTCCAGATACATTCCAGAGAGAGGATTGAGAGTTTCTCTGGAGACAACTAAGTAGAACCCAACACAGTTCGTGTAGTATTATTTCACTTTTCCCAGTGAGTTTTTTCTGGATCCTCTGCTTCGGCTTGATACTCCTTCAGATTTATCCCAGTGGTGGAAACTCCAAAGATTTTGCCTAGTTTTCCAGGAGAGATAGTGATGATTTTTCCGCTGACAGTTGAGGACATGGTGAGTTTATCTTCAGAGATCTTGACATTTAGACAAAATTCAGCAATCAGCTCCAGCCTGAATAGAGTTGGGGAGCAAGTCAGAAATATTTCGATTCTAGAGTGACGAAGCTTCCTTCTCAATCCTATGTATCCACCGATGTTGTCCAAGATGATAGAGAGATGAAAATTAGCTCCAAAGATATTTAGAATTGGTAGGATCAACTAGTTCTCTTCTTCTTCTGGAGTGATCCTCACAATTGTGCTCATCGGATTTCTGAGTGTCTTTGTCTTATGTAGACAAAACTTATTATGAGATCCTTTGTATACTTCCTTTGATGTATGAAGATCCCTTATTAGGACTGATTAACTTGAAGTCCTAGGAAGTATGTCATCTTTCCCATCATGCTCATTTGAAAGTTGTTTTTCATGAGCTGGGCAAACTTCTCGCAAAGAGATGAGTTTTTAGATTCGAAGATGATGCCATCAACATAGATTTGAACAAGGAGTATGTCTTTAGCATCTTTGATAAGAAAGAGAGTTTTGTCGATCTTCCCTTTCCTGAAGCCATTCTTTGGCAAGAACTGAGATAAGGTCTCATAGCAAGCTTGTAGAACTGGTTTTAACCCATAAATGAATTTCCTCAATTTATAGACATTAGTACCTTGTTAGAAGCCATGAGGTTTTTCAACGTACACTTCCTCCTTAAGTTCTTCATTGAGAAAGACACTCTTCACATCCATCTAAAAGATTCGTTTGTTGCCTATCATGTGGTTACTCGCACCTGTGTCGAGGTACCACAGATTGGTGTTGACCGTTTTTTCTTTTTCTTCATTGAGGAATACTACTTGTGAAGTGTCCACGACCTCATGAGAAATTTCGCAATGTTCAACTATTAATAATGCTGGAGCATCATCCTGCAACAACTTTACATCTTCTCTACAGTTGCAGCGTGGTTTGCGACCATTCCTTGAATAATGCCCATAGATGTTACAGTTGTAACATTTCACTTTTGTCATGTCACGACCACTTTCAGATGGTGGAAACTATTTTCTTTCGCTGTTATTGTTGTTGTGCCTGCATTCATGCTGCTTATTGTAGCGTCGATGATTGCCCCCAATGTTCTTATTGTTGTTGGGTGAGCCATGATCGTTACCACCACTTTTCTGGCACACAAGCCATTCCTCTATCGTGAGTAGTAGACGACTGCCACCTAAATCCCCTTCATTGTTGTAGCGCTCCTCAACAGCCTTCAGCCTTTCGGTGAGTTCCTCTACTGTGAGTGTTTTGAGGTCGACTAAAGTTTCAATGAAGATTGCTACCTACGAGTAACGTGGAGGAACAACACGCAGAAATTTCCTCACCACCCGCTCATCATCAATCTTATCACCAAGAATGTTCAAATTATTAACAAGACCGGTGAGTAGCATTGCAAAGTCATGAACGCTCTCGTCATGTTTGAATCGCATCGCTTCAAACTCTGAACGTAGGGACTGTGATTTTGCCTTGCGCACACGCTCAGTTCTCATCTGCATAAGCTTTATCGCATCCCATGCCTGCTTAGCTATGTCTTTAACAGCTAACGTTGCCAACATCTTCGTAGGATGGCTGAGAGTGCTAGCCGATCGTTGCGATAGTCGACTTCTTCACCGGGCTCAATCGCCTCCCACAGTCCTTGTGCTTGCAGGTTGACCCTCATTACGAGAGACTAATGGCCATAGTTGGTGCGAGAAAATATTGGATAAACAACCGTGCTTCCTGTCTCCTTCACCACCCATTGCACCACGACCTCGCGATTGCCGCTCCCATCTCCTTAGTCTAGTCTACGAGTAGGAGATCTTGATCCACACTCCGACATCATACAACAAACGTGAAAACCAAGAAATGAAGAATAATGGCTCTGATTCCACTTGTTATGGCAAAACAAGAAAATATTCACGAAGAATACGAGTGTATGGTGAGCAATTTGCTCTTTTGTATTTTCAGCTATCTTATTTATGCACAACAAAAATTAAAAACAAATGTTACAAACAAAGCACGACTGTTGGTATGTTTAGGAATTTTGTATAAGTAGTAAGGGTATTTTGGTAACTAGGGAAAAGACTCTCTATATGTATTCTGAGAATTGTTCAATACGATTTAAGTTTTTCCCAAATTCATCTTCATGGTATAAGAGCCCAGGTTCCCTCCGTCGCCTGAACCCTAATCTCTGCTACCCATCCCCAGCCCAGCTTCCGCCGCTGCCGCTGCTGCACACGCTGTCACCAGCGTAGAGCCACTGCCCTGCACACGGCAGCGTGCTCGCGTGCCCCCCAGCGCAACCTGCACGAGCTGCGGTTGCTGCTATCCACCACGACCGCCTGCACACCGGTCGCCGGCTGCTACAGTAAAAACTCGTTCTTTTTTTCGTTGGGGTGTAATTTTTTTATTTCTTTCTACCTGCCTTGAACTCAGCTAGGGGGTGCTGCCCATATACCCCAAGAAATGGGCTGAGATATGAGTTAGACTATTGACGTTGGAGTGTTGGGAGATTGAGATTGAAATTGAATCTGTGAGAAAGAAAAAAGACCTAAATTCATGTGGTTGGGGGTTGAGGTTGAGAACCTGAATACATATTAATGACTGAAGAAGGCAGTAACCCTATGGAGGAGATAGTCAAGAAGCTGGATCCCGCTGATCTTGCTACGTTGATGCAATTTATGAGAATGTCCGTAGTGGGGGAGAATGATGGGTTTTGTATAATGAAAGCATTTATTATAATGAGTATACAATGGTTTATTTCTCCTAGCTGTTAAGAATCTTACATGCATGAACAATGGTATCCTCATGTCTCACCGATAGGGACGATCATACGGCTTGTTGTAGATCGCAGAAGACAGTATGATCACTTGACCTAGTGAGACATAAACTTAATCACAGCCGAGACATCGTATGAGGATACGTCTGTCCGGATGGCTGCGACATTGTCGGAATAAGTAGTCT
>JAPKLW010000537.1:174572-187643 GCA_026898455.1 Plectranthus barbatus
TGCTTTGACTTGCCATGGTGGAGAGCCTAAGTAACGTGCTCGTATATTCGCATCTTGGGTAACAGCAGTTCGTGTAGTACCGCCTGAGACTGGGTTTAGGTAACCATATCCGAGTAATAGGATGGGGACATTCCCTGAGGAGCTCAATAACATTCATCGTGTCAAAGTCCTGCAGGCTGATTAATTTCAGGCACGAGTGATAAGGTTTGAGTGGTACTACTCAGGAATTATAAGATTTAATTAATTGTAGTTAGAGGGGTAGGTCAGTATTAATTCTGTGGTGAAAAAGAATTAATATTAATTAATTAATTATGTCTTGGGTTGTGGACATGGGAATTAATTAATTTATAGGCTCACTTTATTATTTGCATTAGGTCCCAGGTGTGGCCCAAATTAAATATGCTGAATTGAGCCCAAAAAGGCCCATTAGGGTTTACAACCCTAGGTCTATAAATAGACAGCTTTCTCTCATAAGTTGTAACACAGTTGAAACATACTAAACCTAGAGAGAAAGAGAGGAGCCATTTTTGGAGAAGAAAAGGAGGAGAATTTCGATTCTGGTCCTGCTCAGAATACAGATCTACGGAGTCCTCACCAGTAGTAGATCTGAACAGCATTGGGACACAGCCCTGAAGATCTGATCTGGAGAACAGAAATCCTATTTCTTTCTTTTCTTTATTTTCGAATTTATCTTAGAAATTAGATTTCTAATTTCTGATTCCGCAGATAAAATTGAATTGCGTGGTTGAATTGGAGTTTGGAATTCAAACGCAAAAGATCGGTACAGACTCGACGGAATAATGGTAATCCCTCAATCCACAATACTGGTTATTAAATTCATAGGAGCATGCTCGGGTTTTGTGAATTTAGATTATGTGCAATATCCATAAATCGATCCGGTTTAGTTTGGTTTTGGTGATTCGGTTCACGGAAAAACCCTACAGAGAATTATGCCAGATCACATTCATTTGTTAAGGTGGAGCTTCCACCTATTGATTTGAAGCTTGATGGTCCAACCACATACTTGAGTTGGTCACGTAGGGTGAGATATACCTTAGCTGGAAGGAATTTGGAGGGGTACTTGACAGGTGAGAAAATTGAGCCAAATGATGGAGCAGCAGGGAGAGATGAGTGAAAATCTACCCATATGTTGGTGTACATTTGGCTTCTCAACTTGATGGTCTCTTCTATTGCTGCCACGGTGGATGACATTGAAAAGATAAAAGATGTCTGGGAAAAATTGAAAAAAACTTACGATGGAGTGGGGAACAACCTGAGGGTATTTCAGATTCGGAGAGAGATCTATGCGACAGTCCAGGGAGATAAGACAGTGCAAGAGTATGCTATAGAGTTGGAGCACTTTTGGCTAGATCATGATCACTTCTCTCCACGTGCAAGTTGTAATGACCCTGAATGCAAAGAAAGAGAGGCTTTGATTTAGGAGAGGACTATGTTATTCCTTCAGGGGTTAGCCCCAGTGTTTTAGCAAAGAACGACAATGTTGCTAGCTCAGACGAAGTTCCCCTCACTTGAGGATGCAGTCTCAGCCATGATACAGGAAGAGAGTCGAATTAGGCTACAGTCTAGGACTGGTGGAGTCCCAGGGATGAAGTCAACATTAGCGGTGTCTAAGTCTAATACCACATGATTTAAGGGGGAGACTAGGCAGTGCTTCAAATGTGGTGAGATTGGTCATGTAAAACATGCTTGTCCAAAGCCACCTAAGGAAAGAGATTCGGGAGGATGGGGCCGCGGCCGTGGGGGTAGAAGAGGTGGAAGAGGAGGCTATCGGGCAAATTTGACAATAGCAGAGGAAGAGGAAGAAAGCACAGTGATCTTCACTGAGGAAGATCAGACATTATTGGATGTGCTGAGGAGAAAACAGAGAGTAGCAGGTAGTGGTGTGACTGAGGACACATCCATACCCAAAGGTAATATTGCCACTTATGCTCATTCTTCTAGAGCTACGGGTAATTCTCATGCTCTTGCCTCTATCTCTACTACTAGACCATTAGAATGGATTGTTGACTATGGTGCATCTCAACATGTGACCGGTAATGCTAGTGAGTTCTCATCATATACTCACTTAGCGAAACCGAAAAGTATTTGTACTGCTGATGGGACATCACAACCTGTGGTTGGTAAGGGCAGAGTGAATTGTATGGGTTCTGTAACATTGTCAAATGTTTTGCATGCTTCTTCCTTCCCAGTTAGTCTTTTATCAATTAGCGCCATTATACTACAATTAAAATGTGTGGTTTCTTTTGATATTCCCAAGGTGACATTTAAGGAGAAGGGGACTGGCCGGAGACTTGGGACTGGCACGTGGCGTAATGGATTGTGGTACTTGGATCGTAAGGGGATGGACTCAACACTGATTTCCATGGTAGAAAGAACAGAAGTAGGAGGATCTAAGAGGAGTGTTGAAGATATTTTGATGCTCCATCATCAGCGTATGGGACACTTATCTTTTGGTGTGTTAAGTTGGTTGTATCCAGACTTGTTTGAAAATGCAAATAAACAAAAACTTGAGTGTGATGCCTGTGAACTTGGTAAGCTTACTAGAAGCTCTTATGTTAGTTCTAGTTGTAGGAGTTCTTTTTTGTTTGAGCTGATACACTCTGATGTTTGGGGACATTGTTCAACAAATTCTATAAATGGCTATAGATATTTTGTGACTTTCATTGATTGTTTTTCCCGTGTCACTTGGTTATATCTGATGAAAAATAAAAGTGATGTGTTGGTGTGTTTCAAAGATTTTCACAAATCTATCCAGACTCAATATGGAGCAATGGTGAAGGTATTGAGGTCAGATAATGGAACAGAGTATACTAATAGAGCATTTGGTGAATACTTGTCATCTCAAGGAATACAACATCAAACCACATGTTCATACACACCATCTCAAAATGGGGTAGCAGAAAGGAAAATAGACATTTTCTAGAAGTACCTAGAAGTATGATGATTTCTATGAATGTTCCAAAGCAATTATGGGGACAAGCCGTCTTAACTGCAACCCAATTAATCAACAGAATGCCTTCAAGAGTTCTGGCATGGAAATCCCAGTGTGAAATGTTGCAAGGAAATAATAGTGGAGTTCTTCCCTTGAAGGTGTTCGGTTGTGTGTGTTTCGTGAAGGATAATAGACCATCTGTGGGGAAGCTTGATCTAAGAGCTATTAAGTGTGTGTTTGTGGGGTACTCAACTACTTAGAAGGGATATGAGTGTTGAGCCCAGTAGAAAAGAGACTATTTGTAAGTATGGATGTGCATTTTTGGGAGTTCGAACCCTACTATAAAGTGGTGGCGACTTCACCCTTTGGTGACTTATCTGACACTGGAAGTACAAGGCTAGAGGGGAAGAGTAATGAAAGGTTGCTGAATGTGGGATCAATTCCTTTGTCTATCCCTCAATCTAATAGGATTGAAGGATCAATTGAAGAAGAGGATCAGAATGTAGAGTCTAGTGAAGAAGAGGAGCAGAATGAAGAAGAAGAAGAGAAGGAGAAATCTGATAGTCCAGAGACTTGTACACAAGGGAAGTTTAGAGTTTATACTAGGAGGAGACAGAGGAATGAGACAACAGTTCCAGAGTCTGCAGTCCCACATGTGCCATCTAGTTCCTTGTCTTCTTGTCCCATAGTCCCATCATCAGGTGATACGATGATACCTTCTCTTACTCCCATTGCCTTAAGGAGGACCTCTCATAGCAATGCAGGGGTTCCTCCTCAACGTTATGATCATTCATCTCTTATTGCACATGACATAGCTCAGTGTGTCTCATACTCCAACATATCGCCTTCATATGGAGCATTCATTGCATGCTTGGACTCTGCTACTTTGCCCAAGTGTTGGTAGGTTGCTAAAGAGGATCCAAAGTGGAAAAAGCTATGCAAGAAGAACTTGGGGCACTCGACAAGAATAAAACTTGGGACATTGTTCCACTACCACCAGGCAAGAAGGCAGTTGGGTGCAAATGGGTGTTCGCAGTGAAGCAAACACTAGAAGGGAAAATAAATTGGTGCAAGGCATGGTTAGTGGCAAAAGGGTATAGTCAGACATATGGTATTGACTATGATGAGACATTTGCACCCGTGGCAAAGATGAGTACAGTTCGAACACTTATCTCCATTGCAACAAATGAGGGTTGGAAACTACACCAACTAAATGTCAAAAAAGAGGAAGTGTACATGGAGATACCCCCAGGACTTGGTACCAAACAAACAGTGAATAAAGTATGCAGACTGAGAAAGTCACTGTACGAGTTGAAACAATCCCCCAGAGCTTGGTTTGATAGATTCAGGAGAGCGATAATGGGCATGGGCTATCAACAGATCAATGTTGATCCCACAGTGTTCTTCCGGAGACACAAGGTTCATATTACTGTACTTGCAGTATACGTGGATGATATGATTATTACTGGTGATGACGAGTTTGAGATTGCTCAGTTGAAAATAGAAATAGGCAAGGAGTTTGAAGTAAAAGACCTGGGACAAGTGAGATACTTTCTGGGAATTGAGGTTGCTCGTGGAGCAGAAGGGATTGTCCTATCCCAGAGAAAGTATGCGCTAGACTTACTCTTAGAGACGGGAATGCTGGGTTGCAAACCGGCAGTTTCACCAGTTGATAAAAAATTCAATTTAGATGCTGAAGCAGGAGAACCAGATGATCGCGAGAGATACCAAAGGTTGGTTGGACGTCTCATCTATCTCACTCATACTTGTCCAAATATATCATTTGCAGTGAGTGTGGTGAGTCGCTACATGCATGATCCCAGAAAGGGACACATGGATGCAGTATATTGGATTTTGAGGTATGTAAAGAGCGCACTAGGAAAAGGATTACTTTTCAGGAAAAATGGACATC
The DNA here is from genome assembly GCA_026898455.1 of Plectranthus barbatus. NCBI lineage: Eukaryota > Viridiplantae > Streptophyta > Magnoliopsida > Lamiales > Lamiaceae > Plectranthus > Plectranthus barbatus. The sequence goes on from JAPKLW010000537.1 coordinate 179,438, forward strand.
TAAATATTGAAGGTTATTGTGATTCTGACTGGGCGACTTGTGCTAATGATAGAAAATCCACAAGTGGATATTGTATGCTTGTTGGTGGAAATTTGGTCTCTTGGAAGAGCAAAAAGCAGTTAGTGGTTGCAAGATCTACGGCAGAGGCAGAGTATAGAGCGATGGCTTTGGGAATAGCAGAGATGGTGTGGTTGAATGCCCTATTAGTTGATCTCAAGATGAACCAAAATGTCAAAATGAAGTTATGGTGTGACAGTAAATCTGCAATCAGTATTGCCAATAACCCAGTGCAATATGATAAAACCAAACATGTGGAGATTGATAGGTTCTTCATCAAAGAGAAGCTCGAGAACGGATTATTGGAGTTGGGGCATGTAGTTACCAAGGAGCAAGTGGTTGATTGTCTTACCAAGGGTCTTAGTTCATTAGATGTTTCTAGATTATGTAACAAGATGGGCTTAATAGATTTTTTTTGCCCATCTTAAGGGGGAGTGTTGGTATGTTTAGGAATTTTGTATAAGTAGTAAGAGTATTTTGGTAACTAGGAAAAAGACTATATGTATTCTGAAAATTGTTCAGTACGATTTAAACTTTTCCCAAATTCATCTTCAATGATTGACCGTTAATGCTACTCAAAATAAAAGAAAAAAACCTGCTGCAATCATACTACATTGAAACAAAAAATAATAGATGCAGTTATGGCGCATTAAGGTGATGCACGTGGTTAACTCAATAAGTAATTGATCGAAATATACAACGTGTTTTCATTTGTCAATAAAGTGGAAAAAAATAAGAAAGTAGTAATACATTCCAAACTACGGATGATTATCTATACAATAGTCGGATTACTTTTGTATTAATTTGACTCTGAAAATGATAGAGGAAAGGAGATATGAAAGATAACGTTTAGTTTGTTTGTTTCTTTTTTTCTTGCAAGTCACCATCTAAAATATAAACTTTTTGCTCCTTTCTGATATTCATTATCGGATGCATACATATTTTCTTCATGAACAGATCTTGAATTCGTCGAAAATCAATTCTTCCCTAAAAGAAAGTCTGCAACCCATTTTTTGTCGGGTATTATTATATCTATGCAAAAAGTATATTTGACAAGACTCTCAGATGGAAATGCTGTTGGGAATGCCACGGCCAGTGACTCCAGGTGGTGAAGTTGGCAATAGCAGTTCATACGGAGGTACACCCGCACCGCTTCTGTTGGTCAGCTCCGGGTTCTTGTTCCTCAGATTAATGATTCTTTCTATCTCTTCCAACTCCACAGAGAAGTTCTCGAAGAACTTATGAACTTGAGGATCATTCGACGACAGCCTCTGAATCTGGTCCAACTGAATCAGGTACTCCTCATCTGCCGAATGCGTCGACAGCGTGTCTTGCACAGCCATCACCTTCGTCGCCTGGAGCTGAGTCGGCAGCGACGTCAGGAATGTGTATTCAGGGTTGTGGAGGAACTTCTCGTACTCAGCCTCCCCTGCTCGAGGGATCAGCTTTCGCATCAGAGTCGGCCGGTTTGGCGGATATCCCCCGAATGGATACTGTCCGAAGTTTATGGCTGCGTGCTGACCCGAAGCTGTCCAAATCATGGTTGTCAGGATGCCTGATAAGTCATCCTGGGTGTGGAGGTTAGGCCACCACGGTTCGTGTCTCTTGTCGTAGTGTCCCACGTTTCGTATCTCGTCCCACCATGCCTGGAGCTCCACATCGGAGGAGATGGAGTCTGCCTCTGCATAGTAGTGCTCAACATATGATTCCACCAATTCTTTTATAGCAGACCATATCAGAAGCCCATCTGCTGCATAAGGGTAGTCCTCTATCACGAGTCTGACGCCACCGCGCGCCGCCGGATCTTCCACAGCCATGCCCCTGCAAGGCCAAATGTGATTTAATATTTATCAAAAAAAAAAAAAAAGAAGAAGATTTCTAGGTGTACCTTCGAAGTAAGTCTGCTGGTAATGCCTCCATGTCAAACCGCCACACGCTCTTGTAGGCGGCGGAGCTTATCTCCATGGCGTACTTGCCGGGGCTGAAGCACGCCTCGATGACTCCACCGCCATTGATCAAGCTCTGCCTTGCAAGAGCGTTGATCTCCATGGTGTAGCGCATGTGGGGGTGCAGTAGTTTGTAGATTGGATGCATTGAGCTCAGCTGCCTGTTGGTGGCGATTATGTAAGGCTCCATGCAAGCATGAGTCTTCAACCTTATAACCAGAAAAGAACCAAAATGTTGGAAAACAATCCTTGATATTCACATCATGAAATGAAGATGACAATTAAAAAAAAAAAAGGTTTAGCAGTGGCACCAGTGGTTCACGAGCTGATGAACGCCGGCGTCGTTGGAGCAAACGTGGGCTTTAGCCAGCTTCCAGAGCCAGTTAGTGGTGGCATCGTGGCCATGAGTGTAAATATACTTGTTTCTGGGAGATGAAGGTGATGGAGCGAGAGAGAGCTCGATGACAATAGGCCTAAGAATGCCAGTGTCGGAGTAATGGAATATAGTTCTGGAAGCATAAGCATTTCTATCAGGCAACTCATTCATTTTCTCAATGAAGGGCAGCATTATGTCATGATAGTCAATTATAAACAGCTTATTGCTTTCCATTGCCTGCAAATGCAACAACACAAGAGTCAGGGGGGAGGGAGGAGATGAAGTTGAACCCCAATATCGAAATCGATCACCTCCTCAACGCTCATCCCATTGAGCTCTCTTGCTATCATCTCCCTCGTGATTGCAGACTCCGGAGGGCCGTACACTGCAGGATCTAATTTGCTCACAATGGGAAGCTCCTGCAATCAAATCACAGTCCCCATTTAGCTCCACACATCAACCAAAAACAAACTCCAAAATCCCACCTTCAACAGCTCGATGTTAACAGGATTCACCCCAGCCAAAGCCTGCCGGGCAAACTCGTTATCCCTCAGCCATGAAAATCTGTCACCTGAGAGAAAAATAAAATAAAATACAACAGTTCCAATTGTTTCAATGCAGAAAATGGAAAAATGAAGCAATGCAGAGAGGGCTTACGCCTAATGATGGCTGGCACATCATATTTGAGCAAGTTGTCACCAACATTAAGCACTCGGTTCATCACATTGGCAAGAAGCTGATTCTTCTTGGCTTCTTTCGGCTCCTCCTCTTTCAGCAGAACACCATCATTATACAGCTTGTCTATGTCTGAGAAGTTGGTGAATGGAATGTCTGAGCTAGACAATGTGGAAATGATCAATGGTATTAGGTTGTGGAGCACAGCCTTCAACCTTCCAGCCGAAAAAGTGTTCTGCTTCACTTCCTCAAACGTTTCATCACGAGGAACATACACCGGATTTGGCTTCTCAATCCTGCTCTCTGTATTGGGATCTGAGGCACAAGATGGAGACAGATGAGTATATCATCACTCAGCATTGCAGTGCAGCAGCAATGGATACCTGTTAAAGTGGGGCGTCGGCCTGTTCGACAACGCCGGGGATAAGGCCTCTCTTCAGTGCCCAGAACAGGCCTTTCAAGATCCTCACCCTTATCAGGGCTACCCAGATCATTGTAGATGTCATAATCATATACTCTCTCGTGCAGCTCCCTCTCTCCCTTCCCATTGCCACGAACGCTCGACAAGTCTTGGAGTCGGAGAGCCTTGATCCCAGGTGGCGTTTGAGATGGAAGGTAAGCCTGTCAATACCACAAACGAAACAAACTTAACAAAGGCCTCAACTCAAACAATCTATTGATGGCTACACCAACCTGATTCTTGAATATTATTCTACTTTCAGGGTTATCTTTCCTTGAATGAATCCATGTGTCTGCCCTGAAGAATATGGGGCCTTTGCTGAATCCTTGGACCACAATCTCCATCAAGAAGAACTCTTTGTCATGGAAATTGGTGACCACAACAGCTCCTGGCTGCCCAAAATCTCTAGGCACCACTAAATCAGCTCCATACTCGACTACATAAGGGTTGTCTGATAATTTGGGCAACCAGCCTCTCACATAAGACTCAGCACTCTTTCCTGACTTGCTTACTGAGAAACAAATCCATCAGTTTTGTATTCAAAAAATGCATCAATTCTCATCTTCCCTAATCACATGATTGATCTAAAGAAAACTACACAACCTAACAAGCATCACAGCATGAAGAAGTCAATTCACAATCTCAAAACCTGGGAAACTAATTATAAAAATAAAAAAAAAAGAACAATTGAAGAGGAATGAACAGGTTCGTACCAGGATCAATATTTTCACTGATGAGCTGAAGCAAGATCCCTTTGCCAATCCCATTAATAAAAGACTCCCACTGATCCTCAATCTTCTCAGTCAACCTCTCCTTCATCTTCTTCCTTATTCTGATCACTGCTCTCACATTCACACCCCCATTTCTTGAAAAAGAAACCAGCCCTCCACTACTCTCCAAAACCTGCTTATCTGCTGTTTCAACTCCACCTTTGCTGTCTCCACTGCTGATCACTGCCCTCACCATGGGCCTCTTTCCGGGCCGGATTCCGGCGGCAGCCCTTCGGTGTCTGGCGGCGGCGGCAGGCATGGCCTCATGCCGCCGGAGAGCTGTGGGCCTCACCTGAGCTGTAAGCATCTTTGTGCAGCCGGTGAGTTGGGAATGGGATGGGAACGAAGTGGGAATTGTGATGAGCATGGGAAGTCATTATAATACAACAAACTACACATGTTAAAAAAATTGCCTCATTTTTCAAGAAGTAAACTATTGTTTTCACGAGTCATTTTTTTCTCTCTATTTTATTTTATTTAGTTAGAAGTAGAAGTCTTCGTCGTTGCGATAAAGTCCATGTGTGCAAACAAGTACGATGAAAACTTTTGAGATAATAAAGTTGGTGTTCCATGTTTGGAAAAAAAATTCAGCAAACTATGATTATTGTATTAGTTTAAACTGTATAGATCAATAATTGTTTAAATTTTATGTTAAATCACAAGTTTAAATGCTTACATAATTATTAGTATTTCTTATTTTCATATTATACATCTTATTTATGCAAAATTATGTCAATGTCATATAACCACATAGTATATGACTGTAACTTCATATTGTTACTGTAACTCTAACAATGAAAGACATAAACTGCTTCTAATTGAAGTGTAGTTGTGAAAATATTTTGCGTATAATTAATAGATCATGAATAGGGGTGTAAATGAACCAAACTGTTCGTGAGCTACTCGGATTTCGACTCGAAAAATGCTCGTTCGAGTTCGTTTAATAAAGCTCGTTTATTAAATGAACCAAACTTGAGCATCATAGTATTCGACTCGTAAGCTCGTAAGCAGGCTCGTTAGCTAAAATTAGTAAGAAATATAAAATAATTACTTTTATAAAAATAATATTTTCATGATTTAAGAGTAACAATAATGATAAATCTATCTAATAGTGAAAAATATTTAGAATATGATATTATTTTTTGGAATAAATAATATTTTCTTCAAAATAATAATGAAAATCTTAAATATATACTAAATTTAGAAAGTTCGTTTAGGCTCGATAAAAGCTCGATAACGTTCGTGAACATCAAAGTATTCGATTAAAAAGCTCGAAACTCGACTCGAAACTAATCGAGTCAAACTTGAGCACGACACTACTCGACTCGACTCGGTTCGATTACACCCCTAATCATGAATAAGAAATATTTAAATAAAAAGTAAAAAGACATAGAAATCATAAGACATTAAATTTCTATAGAAATAACCTAAAAAAAAACTCCCTATTTCTTACGGGTCAAAATTGTTCCATTTGTTGTTCCATTGTCTGTATTACTAATTTTTAATGATTTTTATTATGAAAATAAAGATTAAGTATGATACAATATACTCTAATTAATTTTTAAGAATAAAAACCAAAATTTTATAAGAACACAAATTATGGTTATGAATTAATCAATTTTAGTAATCAAGTTTTAATTAAAAACTAAAAACTAACTGCTAAAAATATTATATATCCTAATTGGATAGAAAGAAGAACTTATAAAATTAATTTAAGCTATAGTAAATTAAAATTATAAAAGATAAATAATCTTAATAGGGGAATAAAGAGTGGAACATATGACGGTTTCAAATCAGAGTACGATATATACAACGAAAGATTTACAAGCTAGTACACTCTAAGCCGGTTGTTCAAAACACCAGCTTGGGATTCAGAAACTGGTTGTTTTAGTGATAAGTTTTTACTTAGCCGGTTTTCACTAATACTCTAGCACTGTGAGAGTGTTGGTTTTAAATCCAAAACAAATAAAGAAAGTAGTAAATCACACAAGTATATTATAGAGGTTCGGACTTCAACTGTCTTACGTCATCTCTTCAGACTAAAGTCTAGTAGTCCGCTAGTGTTGGTTTACAAAGTGTAGTACGTACGATCTATAGCTTGCTTGTAGATGTCAATGTCTGCCAGCTCGTAAGTGCACTCGCCTAGTCTTTGCTCGCCTTCACTTCTTCAACTTGGAGTAAGGACGCACCTCGTAGCCTCTAACTGGTGATTGAGATATGATTTCTTCTCTTGAACTTCATCGTCTTGTGTTATTCACCCGTGATAGTGAGGTGCAGGAGATGCGGTGGCTTTAAGTTGGTTTCTCACTTAGACAATAAGAAAACTAAGAGATAACACAAGTGAGAATGCTAAGTGTCTTGTGTCTATAGATTGTCCACAGTAAGCTGGTTGATAAGTCTGAATGATTTGAGAGCTTGAGTATGGAAATTCACAGAGTTTCGTTCAGATATATCGAATTGGTAACCTTCTCCTTAGAACTCCTTCTATTTATAGGCAGTTTGAATTTGGAGTTGTTGTGAAACACAATAAATCCTTCTAATCGAAGTGTCTCCTTTTCCTAAAATGTTGTATCCTTTACTGACAGAGCAAGTGGACTTGCAGAACGGCCTTGTGCCAGTCCGATGAATCCTAGGCTGGTTGATTCCTGGGAGAAACAAACGTTAAGTTATCACAGCTTTAAGTACTCATTTATTAGAGTTTGGACTTAGAAAATATTCGCTTGTCATGGCTCTTCTTATCTCTATTTGCCAATTTGGGATCCACACTTGTTGCGATACTTTTTTGGTGATGACATGTCAGCCAATTTTTTAAATATGCTCCCAAGTTGATTGTCATTTTCTTCGTTCTTGGCTGATTACCAGTTTCTTGAACTTCCGGTAGTCAGTTTACTCACAAACTTGCTCGCGATCAGTTCCGTTACAACTCGATAAAATTCGTAAACAAGACTTTACAAGTTCGAACTAATCTAAGCTAGAGTCTCTTTAAAATTGATGGTGTTTGACACATCAAAACATACAATAAAAGTGGAAATTATAACATAATTCCTAACAACATATGATCTCGTATACTATTTCTTATACATTGAATCATTGAAATTTATAATTAGCATTCCCTTTTATGGCATTCCGACATAATTTCACAGTCAATAGAAATAAACTATACTTGCATAATTCAATCGACATAATTATAATTTTTTCATCTTTGTATAAAATTTAGATTTATCACCCATTAATTTATAATTATAGAAAAAAAAAAGAGGCAAATCATCATATTATGGAAGGTTCCTTTCAATAAAGTGCCGACGACGAATTCTGATATCTATAATTCAAATCTTGAAATATTTCCAAATCTAAAATGTGTAACAGTATATAAATATGAATGTTGTTAATTGGGGAGACAAACTGGATTTAAGGTAAAAAAATTTGTAAACCAGTAACTGTATAATATGTTAATTCAATATATCTCTCATAAGATATTTTTTAATGAGCATTGACTATAACAATAATAATAATAATAATAATAATAATAATAATAATAATAATAATAATAATAATAATAATAATAAAGGGTGCATCCAGTTCATTGGCCGATTCAAGAAATGACATATTTAATATTCCATGTGTAGTACCGATTAAATTAATTAATCACATGAGGAGACAAATTACTAGATTTTTGGTAGTGGTTAACTTTTAGCTCTCTCTCTCTCATTTGTAATTCATCATTTTTAAAAATAAGAAAAATGGCTCATTATTAAATATCAAAGTATTTTTGACAAATAAATATATGCCTTGTCGGTTGGTATTACTAAATTATGTACATGCTTCCTGCTTGATTCCAACGATCCTACTGAGTTGTGCTCCGTTGTATATAATCCATTATTATTATTATTATTATTATTATTATTATTATTATTATTATTAT
>JAPKLW010000537.1:187653-220697 GCA_026898455.1 Plectranthus barbatus
ATTATTATTATTATTATTATTATTATTATTATTATTATTATTATTATATATTCATTAAATCGAAGACCACAACAAGCTTTCTTATTGAAATCTCTCGATACTAATCAAACAATTATATCATTAAAATAATAATTTATGTAAGATTCATATCCTGCTAGAAGATACAGCTCAATCTAAGTTCTTAATTTTCTTTTTGTTGAGGATCTTTTTTATATATAAGTTGGAATTATGGTTTTATTTAACTGAATTTTTATTTATTAATTACCCAAATTATATAGTGTAAGATGATTATATGTTTTATATATTTACTGATGATATAATTCATTTTAATGGGTGAAAAATAAAAAAAAATATAAAGTTAATCATTTAATGAAAAGATATTAGTGCGAGGGAGAATGCTCAAATTATGCAAGTGATCACAGTAATGAGTATGATATAAATATATAGAGATAACTAAATAATTTTTTATACCATACCAAATCAAATAATATTTAGGGAAAATAAAAAAATATATTCCCATCTTTCATAAATTAAAAAAAAATATCCCTAAATTTTACGTTAAGGAATTTCATTCCCAGTTTAATTCTATCAGAAAATTCTATCATCTTTTACTAACGGTGTTAATTAACCGATAACTCACCCGTTAAATTCTTTTTGACATACATGTGGCACACATACGTGGCATTAATTAATATTTTTTCTCCATCTTAACAAAAAAAAATTATTTTTATTTCTAATATGTATTATGCCCAATTTTTTATCCTCTAATTCATTGTCATGCGAACAATACTCTTCCATCCTCCTAAGTTCTTCATTCCGGTTAAAAAACGAATTTGAACTTTTTTTGTGCATATATTATAATTGAACACCAAAAATTATATTTTCTATTACTAGGCTTGATATTGTGAAGAATATTAATGGACTAACTGAGTGATATGATAATAACAAAAAGCTGAAGAATTAAGTGGATATGATTATTGTGGGTGCTTTCTTCGATCCTCCATATTCCAAAAGCTCTTCGTTTCACCCTTTATAGTTTCTACACCATTACTCCATCAATTCTCTTATTTTCACACACTTGCCATCACCACTGCATTATTCCCACTCGCAACCTCATGTCATTACCACCCTATCCTACTTTTACCGCACTTGTAAGTCTTATAAAAGCAAAAATCTTGTCACCGAAATGCTCACCGTCGCCGCTCCTCTGCTTCTGCCGACACTCTCATCGTCGTTATCTAACTCTTTGGGATTGAATACTAAAAGCATTTATGATTAAGTGTATTCGTAACAAGGTTGTAAAACTCGCTAGGTGCTAGTCGGGCGGCCACATGGGGCCTAGCGCCTAGGCGGGGCCTGGGCGATTTCTAGGCGGAATTTAGGTTGTGAACCTGATTATTTACATTTTATATTCTAAATATAAAAATATTATACAACAAAACTATTTTTAAAGTCTAAATATCACAAAAAATAACAACATACAAATCAAATAAAGTTGCAAACATCCAAATACCAACACAATACCAAAATAAAAGTACAAATCTTCAAAACGTCTTAAAGTTTGAGTTATCCCCAAAAAAACAAGTAGAAAACATCAAAATAAAGCACAAGTTCTAACAATCCTCATCAGCAAACTCATCATCATTGACACCATCATCTTCATTCACATTGACACCATCATCTTCATATTCAAAATCATCATCATATAATTCCCTTATTCTTCGATATGTTTGAGGTCTAACTCCATCTTCTGATTCATCATCTTCACCATCAACCCTATCAACAATCCATTCTTGAGCAGTAGTTGAATCATCTGAAATTAATATCTCAACATCACCTTTTTCTTTTCCTTTCTTTTGTTTGCTCAACAACCTTGCATTGAATTGAACAAAAACAAGATTGTTGAGAAGGGTTGCACTAAGTCTATTTCTCCTCTTTGTATGCACCTGCAAAATAATTAATAAATTTAATAATATTAAACAATATAAATTAACTTAAGAAATAATATTTTTAGAGATAAGTATACTAACCCATTCAAAAACACTCTAATTTCTTTCACAACCCGATGAACTAGTTGTCAAAGAAAGAATTCCCATAACTAATCTTTTTAAATTAGGAGTTATTGTACCAAAAAAATTTCACCAATGTACTTAAATATTAATTTACAAAACAATAATAAATGATGTGTTATGTAATTTTTTTTTTAAAAAAATAAGAGTACTTGGATAAAAGTCAACATCATTCACAGAGCATGCTTTAACTGCAATTGATTTTCCAAATGTTGATGTCTTTTCCTTGTACATAGGAAGCTCATTTGAAAGAATCTCATTTTGCAAGTCCATATCTTCAGAAAACAAGACATCCATGCAATCAATCACAACAAGCGAGACATATCGGTCCAAATATTGAAGAAGGTCCTTGTAATGATAATATAGATACAATCAATAAGCCATTAAATACAACGGACTATCAAGTCTATCTTTCATTTTCTCATCAATGAATCCAAGAATTGACTCATAATTATGGGAATATTATTTAGAACCATTTTGATTGCTTCTTTTGCAATGACAAACTCGCCATAAACAATGTCCATTGATGGTTTTCTATCACAATCAACAATCCTCAATACCTTAATTAAAGGTGTAAAGATTTGTAAACAAAATCTCACACCATTCCAAAACCCCATACTCATTACAGTTTTATAAGCAGCTTTCCCTTTATCACTTTCGGGAAATTTGCATGTCTCCCACTCAGTACTTCCAAACATCATCTTCAATTCAGCTTTTTTCTCATTCAAACTTTGTAAACTTAAGAATGATGAAGCAAACTGTGTCACCCCTTGTCTCACAATGTCTCTCATTATTGTTAGGACCTTGTGGTGTGCATAAAGAAAAACAGTTAAGGACTTTGCTTGATCAATGATCTTCTTGAACCTTGATTGTTTTGAGATTTCTTCAAGCATAAGATCTATTGTGTGAGCAACACATGAAGTCCAAAAGATCCCTGACCTTTTTTCTTTCAATAATTTTGCAGCACCCATGTTGTTTGATGCATTGTCAGTGACAATTTGAACAACATTCTCTGGACCAAAATGCTCAACGCATTGATCAACATACTCAAATATTACTTCACTTGTATGAGAAGTATCTGAAAAGTCTTTAGAAGACAGAAAAACTGTACGAAGTTGAGAATTCACACATAAGTTCATAATGCTTCTTTTTTTTTGTATCACTCCAAGCATCAGTCATAATAGTGCATCCATTTAGTTTCCACTCTTCTTCATGTTTCTTTAATAAATATGTAGTTATATCTACCTCTTTCTTCAATAATGGCACAGTCAATTCATATCTTGTGGGAGACACAAACCTGATCCAAATTGACCAACTACTTCCATCGTCAACTTGAAGCTATCTGATTCAACAGAGTTAAATGAAATACCAGCTTCATAAATCCATTGAGCAACATATTCTTTCACTGCCTCAGTTCTTTGTTTGAAGAGTACATTATTGATATTATCATCTCGTAGCTTACTCTTTCCAGAACCCAAAGAAAACTCAGGACTTATAACACTTGTAAACATATCCATAAGGCCAAGAAGAAGTGGTGATTTCATAGATCCAAAGGACTCTTGCAAGTGATCAACAATTATATCTTCTTCTTGAGGAGGGTTCAGAATATTTACTTGAGGTCTCAGCTCATCACTTTCATCTTTCTTCTTTTTTCTCTTAAGTTTTGCTTCATTGATCGCATTTCTACAAATTGCTTGATCTTCTTTCGAAGCTTTTGGGCACGGAGCAATATTTCCAGATATATGTGCAATGTGCTCTTTGATTCTATACACTCCTCCACTCACAATCTTCCCACACTTACTGCATTGAACTTTATCCAAGTTCTTGCCATCAACTAAAATGCCATAATCTCATCCAACATCCTTCGAGTTTCTCTTAAGAACTAATTGAGAATTAGAAGATTGAGAAACACTTTGTGAAGTTAAACTTGCACTTGCCATTGTGAATAACACTGAAATAATATTTATTTCAAAATATGATTCAATGCTACAAAATGCAATACTTGAACCATGAATATAGATAATAAACAATCAACAAAAAGTTAACCAAGAGAGTTTTCATATCAATGAAAAGCAAACATTTAAATGAGTTGTAGCATTGAGATATACTTAAACCAATAATTTATTCACACCAAACTAAGCCATCTTAGAAAGATGCAAAACATATTCATAAACTACTTAAGTCAATGCAAAACAAATTCATTAACTACCAAACCAAGCCCTCTTAGAAATATGCAAAACAGATTCATAAACTACTAAATTCAATGCAAAACAAATTCATAAACTACCAAACCAAGCCCTCTTAAAAAGATGAAAAACAGATTAACATTCGGCTGACCCGAGACAATAGTTGTGCGCACAGTTCTTGAATATGCCTCTGCGTTGGATTAATGAGTGTTGGTTCCCAATGCTTTAGGCCTGCAATTTTACAGAAATTAATTCCTAAATTGCAATAAAATTAGAGGAAACATGTTGATCGATGCTAAAATCGCATATAAATTATATCAAAGAGGCAAACAAATTTGTAAACCCGAAGGTTGTCGAACCCACAGGGAATGTATGACAACTTTATTTCATGTACTAGCTATAGTTTTCAAATCTTAATTGTTTGAGTAACTTGAAAATAGGGTTGAGTTTTAATTTAAAGATGACAAGAACAAGAAACTAAAGGTTTTAAAACAAAAAATAAAGAGCACAGATTCCAGGGCAAATAAACAACCTATCAACATGTAAAATTCATTAACTCAACAATGGGGTAAAATTAGATTCAGACGGATTCAATTCCTTGGTTGACAATTTAAATCCTAGACTACTAATATGTGACTATCTCCTCTCGGTCTCAAGAACACAAGATTAATCAATCTAAAAAATTATCTAATTTAAACCTATAATTAACTCTTCCTTTTGAGACAGAAACCAATTGCATTTAATTCCTCTTCCTATTACCAAATTTTACCTTTCAGTCCTTAAATTGATAACTACAAATCTAGATTCAATTTTATCTTTCGATACTTCGTTAAATCTAGATTCGATTAGATTAAAACCAGGAAATTAAGCCATGCTATTGAGTTGAATAATTTAAACATGCATCTAGATGATTATCAAAGCCCTAGAACCTGCTAGGGTTTCTAGCAACAAAACATGGATAGGAATAAAGCAAATATGTTATTGACACTTACAATTAAAAATATACACCTTGAAAAACTCCAATGCTAGAAATCATCCAAGTCTAAAAACTCCAAAAAGAACTCCCTAATTTTCGAACAACAAGTTGTATTTATAGAGGATAATTTGTGACTCAATTGGGTATTGGGATAAAATATGAAGATATTCCAAATCTGGCTGAATTTTCCTTTTCGGGTCTCCGTGTCGATTGACACATGGCATGTTGATTGACATGGATCTTCATGTTGAGCTCCGTGTCGATCGACATGTAACACATCGATCGACATGGAGGGTTTTCCTCAGTTTTCAGCTTGTCTTCTATATCGGTGGATATCCCGTGTGTTAACCAAAATAGCAGCTTCATCATTCCGGCTCTTTTCACCACTTAGCTACTTTTTAGCCTCAAAACCTGCAAAAAAAACTCACCATAGCATGCGTAATATCCTCTATAACACACTTATGCACGAAAATAACTAATAACAAAGCCTGAATTAACTAAAACAATGGAGAAAATTTGGATAAGTGAGTGTAAATACGAGCTTATCACCTGCTATGTTCGCATCGTCAAGTGATTCATCGGAAGCAATAATAGTAATGGGATAAGAAAAGCATATGTTAACCAATGTGCAGAAGATCTTCTTTATCAGAAAGGTAGTACGACCACACAATAAACAAACTAAAGGCCTAATGCAATGCTTCTAATTCCAGAACCCGTTCACACCAAACCAGTTCCCAGTGCAGGCTCGCGGAGATGCAGCACGAATGATGTGTCGGCTATCGCACGCTCACAGAGATGCAGCACATCGTGTGAGTAGCGTGGACGATGTGTCGCACGCTCGCAGAGATGCAGCACAAACTATGCGCCCAGGTTTGCAGTCAAGCGCGGAGGAAGCATCGTCGACCAGGATACATCACCATGGTGGCGCGATAGTGGATGCAGCAGTGACTGATGCGCACGGCGGTGTGAAGGTCTGAAGGTACTAAGAGAAGTTGGAAAGAGGCAGCCGCAAGTGTTAGGCTGAAAGCCTAATTTCAATTTGTATGATTTTGTGATTTTTTTAATTTAGTTAATGAATTAAAATTGGGTATTTTAAGGTTGAATATTCTAATTTCGGTTTTGTTGCTTTTTATTATTTTTTAATCTAATAAATGAATAAAAAAATAGGTATTTCTTTTAAAATATGTTCAGATGCCTGGGCCATGTGCCTAGACCGCATAAAATCCGCATAATCGTGACGCCTTGTCGGTGCTTAGGCGCCGAATACTCAAACACCCGCATAATGATGCCGATTACACCATTTTCTCCGCAGTTAATGGCCGCCTAGCCCAAATTTTGCAACATTGATTCATAACAATAAAATATTTGATACACTAGTCTTCATAAGTGTGTTACATCAACATAGTTGATGTCTGATATAACATAAATACGATATGAACAATAATATCCTATTATCTCGCCTATACGGGTGATCATATGGGGTGTAGGAGATCACAGAGGATCATATGAATCGTTTGACCTAGCGAGATATAAACAAGTATCACGGTTGAGACAACCCCTGGATAGGCTGTCGGTTTAGGCTGCGATACAACAGTATATAAATGAACTTATCCTAGCTACTTGATGTGTCGGTACATCTTTATGTATTAACGGGATCAACAGCGAGTTGCATCGTCATTCTCATTGACATATGAATGAGTCAGATCTCAATATACTTGTTATGATCTTAAACCTAATGAAAGGCTAAGAAGCATACACAAGTTGACCACGCTTTGACTTGCTAGTCAAGTCATACATGCACTCTAATATCTGCATATGGGGTGTGACAGTTTGTGTGTGGTCTACTTAGACTGGAAATGTAGGTGATCATATATGTTTTAGGATGGAGACATTTCCCGAGGAGCTCACATGGTTTATGCTAAACCCTACAAGTTGAATTATTAATTTAGACATAAGTGAAAAAGAGTGAGTGATACTACTCAGGAAATAAGATATTAATTAACTATGGTTAACTGTTATAAGCTAAATTAATTAATGAATGTTCGGAACCTTAAATATGTGGATCATTCAAGTTTAATGCAACCCGTTCCATATAACGTGGTAATAAAGGGGTGAGTTAACATTAATTTCCTTTGTGAAAGTAAATTAATGTTTTATTAATTAATTATATTCTGGGTTGGACAAAGAAGAATTAATTAATAAGGAGGACTCACTTTATTATTTGCATTTGGTCCCTGGTCTGGCCCACAAACTGTTATGAGCCCATTAGTATTAGGGTTTAAAAACTCGAGCACTATATAAGCCCCTTCTCTCTGTCAGATCAAACAACACAATTGATTATTTAGTACACAGTACATAATAAATAAATGAGAGAGAGCGAGAGGGTGATGGCTGATCAATAAGGAGGAGCTAATCGACTCCTCTGGTTTTTGACTCAACTCGGTAGCGTATCATCACCAGATTTTCGAGGAGCAAGGGAATAGATCAGAAGATCAGATTTGTTGGAACTCAACAACGTTGATTAGATCCCACATTCAGATTTCATCAACACAACCGTTCAGATCTAGAGATCAGAAGCTGTAGTTCAGGTGTTCCGTAAATCCATCATCTGCAATCAAATATTAGAAGCATGCATATGGTTCACCTGGTTTATTCAATCTGAATTATATTGATACCTTAAGAACGATCCAAAAGGCTGAAATAATAAAAATAATTTACATTGTCTGTTATAGACTCAGTTCCTACAATTGGTATCAGAGCCAAGTTTGGATGGGACCCCTCTCCATGACATCTACCATTTCTGGATGTGTACTTTTGAGTGCTATGGTAGACCTCTTCTTCCATGGTGCGAACTTGTCCGCTTGATATGGTGGAAGCTTGACGTTATTCATCAAGGTACCTGTTCGCTAGACAAAACAAAAATTTGCAAGAATAACTAGATCTGGTCCTTGGTGACTCAAAGCAGCTAGTCTGTAAAGACTAACCGCTCCGATACTACTTGTTGGTCCCGAAATCAGAGTTAGTCAGATATATGCAGCAGAAGATTAAGAGCGAGTTCTTGCAAATTCAAACTGGTGGTTCTCAACTAGTTTGGTTCTTTGAAAAAACTTATTTGTCTGCGAGTCTTATTAGAGTGAAGTTCGGATATAATCCAACACGAGATAGTGTTAGGTTTTAAATTCTTGCATAATTAAATAAAACAATAAAGAGCACAAGAATTTATAAAGGTTCGGACAACTGTCCTACGTCCTCTCTTCAGGCAGTCGCCCGAAATACATTAGCTTTAGGATTACAATATGTCCTCACGATCTATCGCAAGCTGGTGAATGTCCGTGTCCACTAGTCCACTTGCTCACTCGCTCAAGGTCTCGTCCTCCTTCTGCACTCAGATAGAGAGTGTGGGTACACTGCACAACCTCCTTCTCCGGAAGTTGGGAGCTTTTAAGTTCTTACGAGAACTCTTCGAACTTGCGGCAACACACCCGTGATAGTCACAACTTGGAGATAGCTGCAACTGTTGTGATCTTTCTCGGAGAGAAAGAGACCGATATAAAAAACTCAAGTTGATAAGCTCTGAGTCTTGTGTCCAGAGATTGGAGCACGGTAAGCTATTACAAATAGCCTCGAACATGAAAAGTAAACTCTTTGAGTCTCTGTTCAAAAAATACGCTTACAACTGATAAGCTTTGAACCTTCGTAGTTATGCGTAACTTCGTATCTTGGGGTGTGTTAGTTTGTCAGTTACCCTTTCTCTGAGATTGCTTCAATCTATTTATAGATGAAGCAAGGAAGGGTTTGACAAAATAGTCGTTTAGAGATAATCCGTATTTTGAAATATATGTTGGGTCTCTAATCTAATGGAGACGACTGCTTTTTCTTGCTATGTCACACCCGCTCTGTCCTTTTCTGACACAGGTGTCGACATCCTGCAATGTGTTAGAACAGCTCGCCAGTCTAAGAAATCTTAAATTGGATGTTTGAATTTTAAATTTTAAGGAATCTCCTTTTCTTTAAGTATGAGTCTTTGCGATTCCTCTGGTTTGTCTACTTTGTCTCTACTCGTGAAATGAAGTTAGACTTGATAAACTGGTGATGATCCAAGCTGGTGATATCTACCAGTTTATCTGAGCGGTAAGCTTCAGGTTGAATTAGTCATCAGCCTGTCAGTTCATGCTTGAGTCGCAGTTTCTTATCTTCACGATGATCAAACTGGTGGCTTTGATCGCAAGCTCGATTTGTCTTGATCAACTTCTTTACAACTCGATAAACATCCTAGGTGGACATTAGAAGTTTGTATTCGACTAAACTAATCTAGAGACACTTCCTAAGATAATTTCTATATATGTTTAACACATCAAAACATTAAAAAATATGAGAATTTTTAACCTAAATTCCTAACACTAACTCCATGTAATAACTTAAATAGATGTCATTACATATTTAATTTATCAATATATGAGACATGCGTTAATTAGTATATTAAAAATGTATAATTATGTCTCACACACACCATTGCACAACATATCATAGTCCATTTCTGACTTATTGGAATTCAAATATGAGAAAATAAATATACTATAATCATCTAAGTAACAATTACATCAATATTGTGATAGAAGCAGAACCCAAATCACGTACAAGACGTGCCCAAGCGAATAAACGCTCCCAAAATAATAATTTTATTGCTTATGAAAATTAAAGAACAACTCAACTTAAATAGGACTCAAAGCAAATCTAATCCAATTATTATTAGGATGTCAATTCTAATATAATTGATACTCAAAGATCTAGGAAAATAAATAATTAAATCTGGGAAATAAATAACTTAAATTAAAATCAAACTTAATTAAAAATCAAATCACGCCACAGCCCACGGATAGTAGGCTCAAGCCCGTTCCCGCCAACGAGTCTCTCTTTTGAGGCAAACTCAAAATTCTGCTTCATATCAATTCCATCCTCCTTCAAAACAACCTTGTCCTCAAGGTTGAAGTCTGAAAAATGAAGCGAATTGTAAAACTCCTCCCACAGTATTGTTGGTTTCCTCACTCGCAACCATGTCATCCAATACAAAGCAGCCCTCCCCATTGCCACCACCGCGGCTGCCACCTTCCCGGGCGGAGTAGCGTGCAATTTAAATTGCTGCTCTGCGCAAGCAACCCATCCCATAGGATCCTCCATGCTGAATGCTGTGCTGCCAGCAGCCCTTGTTGCGCCTCCCTTCTTCTTGATTGATCACCTCTTACCCTTCTTCATCTTCTTTGTTGCGCCTCTTCTTCGTAGCGTGCCTTTCTTCTTCATCCCCATCGCAGCTCCAACACCCGACGTCTGACCGTCGTCGCTGGCCCCCAACTCACCCCCAGCCATGCCCAGTCGCGGAGACTCCTGCTCATACATTCGTGCCCTCATCGCACCTCTGCCATCGCGCCGCTGTCCAGTGCCCCATTCTTCCACACCTGTCTCAAATTCGCGCCACCTACGGTTTCCATGCCCAGATCCGCAGCGCCGTTGCCGAGATCTGCACGGCCCACGCCTATGCTGCCAGCACCCGTCGTTGCTGGGCTATCGGTGTCCTGGTCTGCGCGATTCATGCGCAAGCCAGCAACACCCGTCGCTGTTGCGCCACCCGCACACTCGCCGTTGCCCTTGAACAACATGCCCTCCACTGTGTGCAGTCTCCCACGATCAACACGCCCTCCACCAGCGCCGCCTGCGCCCGACGACTGTTTCACCTTCGTCGCCCCGCTGCCAGACACACCATCAACGCCCAGGCCATCAACGCCTGTTGCATCTCCAGCATTCGCAGCGCCCTCTGCGCTCGCCGCTGCTCTACCTGGCGCACCAACTGCACCCAACAGGCCTCCAACGCGCGCGTCTACAGTGCCCGCCGTTGCAGACTCCGTGGTAGTTGTTGTGCCTCGCGTTGTGGAATTCTTATGCTGCGATTGAAGAATCGAAACAGATAGGTTGGCGAGTTTAACTGCAATAGCTACCAATTTCTCCCTCGTCACTTGGTCGAATTCTAACTTGATCGACATTTCGGCGGGAACGGGATCCGATAGGTCGGACCAATTGATAGAAGCAGAACTCAAATCACGTACAAGACGTGCCCAAGCGAATAAATGCTCCCAAAATAATAATTTTATTGCTTATGAAAATTAAAGAACAACTCAACTTAAATAGGACTCAAAACAAATCTAATCCAATTATTATTAGGATATCAATCCTAATATAATTGATACTCAAAGATCTAGGAAAATAAATAATTAAATCTGGGAAATAAATAACTTAAATTAAAATCAAATTTAATTAAAAATCAAATCACGCCACGGTCCACGGATAGTAGGCTCAAGCCCGTTCCCGCCAACGAGTCTCTATTTTGAGGCAAACTCAAAATTCTGCTTCATATCATATTGTAACTTAAAATCTGAATAATAATAATAATAATAATAATAATATAATAAAATTAGTGTTGAATCTTGAATTTTAGTTTTTTCAACGACACCATATATAAGGGTATATAAATTTTATATCAAACTCATGTCATGCATACAAATAATTCATTGATTACGTGGGAAATGCAAAAGGAAAGTTGATGCTTATCTACAACCAAACAACACATCATACCAAAAAAAAAAGTGAAATATTTGGATCGTGCAGAGGTGATTAAATTCCTAATCATTAAAAGTATGCAGATAAGTAAATGGCAAAAATTTGCGTTAGTCAGGCCTAAACGGTTTAGGCGGGTTTTATCCTACCCAAATGGGTTCACCCATCCCAAATAGGGTATATTATATGGGTTTGGGCTTGGGTTAATGAATAAAATCCGCTTAAAGCTTGGGTTAATGGATAAAATCCGCCTAAATCGTTTAGGCCTGCCTAACCCAAGACCTTCCCTAAATAAATTATATATTTTCTCACTAATTTTTCTCGGCTAGACTTACTTCTTGTAGCTAGAGACAAAAACATTTAATGATAAAACAAAAACCGTGAAAGAAAAATTGAAAATTAAGCTATTGTCACACACATAAAAAGCAGTGCATTGCAGCGGAGGGAAACATTTTTTTGTCTTTTGATTGAATGAATATGACTTATGAGAAATAGGTCAGATTTAGCATATTATATTGTTTGGACCATAACAATTTACAAATGAAAATAGCTTTGGCATACTATTAATCAAAAATAAAATCCAAACATCACTATATGTGATACACTTTTTTAATGAGTATACATATGCTGATGAGATTCAAATCTATGATCAATTAATCATAAATAAAATATTTAATCACTTGTGTTTTGAAATTGGGACAAAATTTGCGATAACGGCACTAAGCATATGTTACATAATTCAATGTCCCACGTTGTGAATGTGGCCCGACAACAAAAACTAAGGCATAATTGATACAAAAAACATGCTTAAACACTTTATTACTCTCTATCACAAAGTCCAAAGCCAACACAAATGCAAGTGATGATCTCTTTGTTAATCTTTTTATAATTACCAAGATTATCATTTCTAATATAATTAACCGTGTTCAATCTCTTTTTTATAACTTAAATCTAGGTTGTACAAGAGCCCACGTGGTTAATGTTTTGAGGCACCCATGACCATCAAGAAATTATTAAATTAATTTGTTGACCGTTCATAATAAATAAAAAATAACCATATCTAAAGACAGGTGGATCGAGACAATCAATTACAAAACTTAAGATTTGATTAAAAATAATATCGAGTGCATTAATTATCATATATTACGCAGCTTGCCAGTTGCGGTTGGTATCAATCATAGTTCTGACAGATTCAGAAATAATTATTAGAAGGTTTTATTGAGTTTTATTTAGCAAATAAATTATGTAATTTTATAAAAATCACAGTTCATAATAATAATAATAATGAAATATATATAAATTTATATATTAAAATTCATTTTAATATTATATAAAGATTCAAAGATTTTCTTCTATCTCGGTCCCTAAATTTTTAACAATTCTCGCATAAAGTGAGCTGTCTAATAAAATATTATATCATTATATTACTAAATGTGAAAAGGATTTTCGAGATTGATGCCCATTCCAACCTTCATATCCATGCTTAGTTGTCTTGGATTACTATATTTCTCAGATAATTGAATGCCGGCCATCCTCTCAACACTCAAATAGTTTCGGATTTTGTTGATAGTTAATTGATTTCGACATTTTTTTATTAAAAAGACTTTCGTATGTGAACTATTTATACCCAACAATAATTTTTATTAAATTTTATATTTTAGATTTAAATTTCATTGGGCCCAAATCCGGTTAGACTAAAACAAACGAGACCCGGATCCAATAAAGACAACAACAATCCAAGTTCAGAAGCCCACTACAAGAAAGGGGTTGAACCTGAGGACCCATATGACCTCCGGAGGACCGCCCATCGGATCACGAGCTATAGACAAGGTCCCGTTCACAAGCTGGAGGATTGAGGGGATAAGCATTAGGCCGCACCTAGATCGGTGGACAGTTAGAAATCCAAACCGAACCGCTTCTAAAGAAGTAGGAACCACCCCTAAGTTTCCTACGCAACCTACTTAAGAGAGGCCAAGCATATAAGGATCAGGCAGTGCATGGATCGGAAGCCCGTTGAGGAACCTTAGCTGAACTACCTTCGAAAAGGACGCAGTTGCCAACCTCCAACCACGACCTCCGAGAAAATCAAAATCGTCCCCTGAATTCTCTTAGGTTGTAACGCCTCCTCTTGACTATAAAAGAAGAGTCGGTAGGCCATTTTGAGCAAGATTTTTCCTCTATTACAGTTGTACTCCACAAAATTTCAAAATTTGCGTTTCATTCTTTATAATAAAATCAAATTATTTCATTGTCCTTTAGCTATTTTTTTATTTTTTCATAAAATATGATGGTTTATATTACATCACAAATCGAACCTCAACAGACTTTAAGTGATAAATGATTTGTAGTAGTATACATAGTATTATTGTATTAATTATTATATGGAGTTCAATTGATAAACGTAAAGAAGTAAAAAGTAAAAAATAACAATAATAATATATTTTAATATGGGGTTCTTGATTGTAAGACTATCTTAGTCATCTAGATACTTCCCCCTTTAATAATTTACACTTTGTTTGGAATGATCACCAAGGAAAAATCAAAATTTTCTTCTTTGAGTTGATAACAACTCTGAATTATAGTCCAACATGTTGGTAGCTTCTTTTTGTTTTTTTTTTTTAACGAATCCAGTACTGTTAGAGAAAGGTCTATAGATTAGAGTGAAATTGAGGTTGGGAAAGTTTGTTACTGAGTTCTTTAAAGATGGAAGGGTATTATAAGGCTATAATATTTCTTTTATTTACAATCATCTAGGAAATTAGGATTATAACTATGAGTCAAAGAGCACCAACTCAAAACATGGAACATTCAAATATCTTAGCCGGCGGATCTGCTTGTTTGTTTTGGATTAATGCAGCTAGTTCCACCCAACTCACTTTACTTTTTTAAAAAAAAAAATAGAATATAATAATTTAAATCTCATCTCACCCATATATTTTTATTTAAAAAAATAAATTTTTGATCACGCTTACTTATATTTGAGGACACCTATCTCAACATATCTCACTTGATCACTAATGGTGTCAAAGATAGACATCTTTACAATCTTTTTGGATTATACTTGAGTGTAAAAGTAAAATTTGAAAAAAGAAAAAAGGAATAAGTGAATGATTGGTCCCCAATAATTAAGCACCGAGAGGGCAGGGGTCGACTCTTGTGAGAAATAAAATGTTAAAGAAAAGTTTCAATAAATTTAGCATGATTTTGAGCAGTTGAAAATGACTGGGAAGTTTCAACCACAATTCATGCTCCACCATATTCAGCTTTTAATCAACTTGAGATCACAAATAGTACAGACAGATCACGTTCAACCACTTTTATGTTTCATTAGTTTTTTTTAAAAAAAAATAGAGTTTGGATGATTTTTTGAGGTGTAATTCAGCTAGCTCATTTATAATCTAAAGTTACCTAGTTCTTCCTTGATGATTTATTTATGGGTGCAGCCTCCTAGAAAAGGAAGTAGTTTCGTGAGAGAGGAACCGTGGGTGCAGCCGTGCAGGTAAGAACCTCGCCATCTGCTATCACAGTGTACGTCTCTGGGTCGACTGTGATGTTGGGAAGCGCATCGTTGAGTTTCATGTCGAGTTTCGTGAGCTTCCTCACGTTGCTTACAGCTTCCACTCTCTTGTTCAGACCATACTGCTCTCTCACTCCGCCTTTAAGAGCAGCCTGGCAAAACAAAAAAACAGAATGAGATGTTTTGGACTCTGCATAGTAATAGCACTTAAGTATGCTTACCTTACTAACAAAAGCAATTGAATTGGCACTCCCAGCCTTGCCAAAAGCTCCAAACATTGGCCTCATCGTCATCTATTGTTGGAAATGGATGGATAGTGGATAAATTGTGGTCAATTATATATCAACTCCATCAAAGATATATGGGAAAAAATTTTGAAATATAAGCAAGATTGGTGACATGGTAAATGGTTATTATAAGAATTACCGGTTCCGGAGTTGGAATGCTTGCATTTGGATCACCCATATCAGACCATGCAATTGTGCCACCTTTTAGCACCATCTCTGGTTTGGCTCCAAAAAATGCTGGTTTCCATATAACAAGATCAGCTAGCTTGCCTACCTGCACCCAAGTTCTTATGCCAGGTGATTGCCCACAATATGGATATTGGATTGACAATAAATAGAGGATTTTTTTACCTCAACTGACCCAACAAACTCAGAAAATCCACAAGCTATAGCAGGATTAATTGTGTATTTTGCAATGTATCTCTTGATACGCAAATTGTCATTTTGGGGTGCACTGCTATCAAGTGCTCCTCTGACAACCTTCATCTTGTGGGCCGTCTGCCAAGTTCTGCAAATTACCTGTCAAGAATAGCATGCGCATGATGAGAGCAGTCCTGCCCCTACAAAATGAAGGTTAGGTACTCACGAACATAATTCCTATGTCCTAACACCGTTCTAATTAAAGTTTCTGCAAATAGAGTTTTACTCACGAATTAAGAATTCAACTGAAGTATAAATTTCAAAAGAAAAGATAACCTCTCCAATGCGACCCATTGCCTGCGAATCAGAAGATATGATACTTATGGCACCCATGTCATGCAAAATGTCTTCTGCAGCGATTGTTTCAGCACGAATCCGTGACTCTGCAAACGCAACATCCTCTTTGATATCCTTGTCCAGGTGATGGCAGACCATCTGCAGAAAACGTTTTGAACACCTACTTATACCCTTTTGGTCAAGAACAATAATATAACCATAATGCAATACTAGTTATAGTAATTTCTTACAAGCATGTCGAGGTGCTCATCAACAGTATTCTTAGTGAATGGGCGGGTCGGGTTAGTTGAAGAGGGAAGAACATTTTTTACGCCACAGACTTTAATAATATCTGGAGCATGACCACCACCTGCGCCTTCACTGCAACAACAACAAAAAAAATGTGCACAAACTAACAGAGTTAATGCAAGCTTCAAAATTATCTTGAACTATGGAAAAGGACATAATAAAGACAAAATCATGCACCTGTGATAAGTATGAATAGTTCGATCTTTAAATGCAGCAATTGAATGCTCGACAAATCCAGATTCATTTAACGTGTCAGTGTGAATATTAACCTAAAAATAGTCTTAGCAAGTCAATAATGGTTGAAAAATCTTGAGGCTCGATTTTGTGCAGGAGGAAGCAACAACCTGAACGTCATATAAATCTGCAACAGACAAACATTTATCAATTGCAGCTGGGGTAGTACCCCAGTCCTCATGAAGCTTCAATCCCATTGCTCCAGCTTCGATAATTTCATCTAGGCCCTCTGCTTTGGCAGAATTTCCCTGAAAATACAAGTGATTTCCTTTCACAAACATGACAAGCCAATCATATTTGATATCTAGAAATCCAGTGGAATCATAGGATCAATTTGATCAAGTACAAGACTCACTTTTCCTGTGAAGCCAAAATTTAGGGGCAAGTCATCTGTTGATTGCAGCATTAGTTTCATATGAAATGGTGCTGGAGTACAAGTCGTTGCACGTGTCCCATCAGCAGGCCCTGTCCCACCTCCGACTAGTGTAGTGATGCCTGCATAATAGGAAAAATAATGATGGAAAGTTCAAGAATTACTTCAATAATCTTGAGCTTGGACTGTTGCATTCTTTTACTCACCACTAATAGTAAATAAGAATGTCAAATTCAATGGCAGAAATATAATTAGTATAGTAGATTAGTGGTATGGCTAATCAGAATCATAATACACAAGGACAAACTAATGTGATATTACTATTAATTGAAGAAGTTCGCAGAGAATTAAACTGCCTCTGCTAACTAGTGAATAAATACAGACCAGTTCCTTCACGATTATTTCTATAATCAATCATTTTCTTACTCTTGCTTGTTAACAACATGATGTTTTCATAGAAGCCAAGAAATATATGATGAATGAAGTTCATGCAAGTCACTGTAGGAAAACTCACCACTTGTTATTGCTTCATGAGCTAATTGTGGGCAAATGAAATGTACATGACAGTCTATTCCTCCAGCAGTCACAATCATTCCCTCTCCAGCAATAACCTCAGTATTTACCTAACCAGAAAAATGTTAGATGAAATATAAAATCTATTGATTACATAAACCGATGAAATAAAATTTATAGATTCTGGACTCACTCCTATAATCATGTGATTTGGGACAACATGCATGATGTCTGGGTTTCCCGCTTTCCCAAGAGAACTGATTTTACCATCTTTGATACCTATGTCAGCCTTAAAAATCCCTGTATAATCAATTACTACAGCGTTTGTTATTACAGTATCCAAACAATCAGATGATGTATATCCAGAAGCCTGGCCCATTCCGTCTCTCAAAACTTTTCCACCACCAAATACACACTCATCACCATAAAAAGCAAAATCTCTTTCAATTTCTGCTAGTAAATCAGTATCCCCTAGCCGAATTTTATCACCAAGGGTAGGGCCATACATATTAGCATAGGTTTCACGTGACATCGAATGGGAAAAGGAAGATCCTTCTTCAACCACAAATCCCCTGCACAATTTACAAATACAAGATCAGCTTTTCTAATCATGATACCAAAGCAGCAAATTAATAATTTAAAAATTAAATCCAGATTCTGAATTCAGAATCTCCATGACCTAGTTCCTGTTTCTTCGGAAAACCCATATCTTCCTTCATACACAGATTTCATCACGGATGTGATTTTGGAATCATGGACTGGACCATCAGCAATATTATTTCCACTCTTAATGACCTGGTTTCCACCAATGCTGACAAGTGAAACACTTTTCGTGTCCCCTGGCTGCCAAAGTAATGCATACCAAGTTAAATGTGATGAATGACGCATATTATGGAAAAATACATTCCCATGAATGATAGAACATGTCGAAGATTGCATGAGCACACACTTATTTCAGACAAACTTTAATCACGAAAATGTCGGATGAACTCATAACCAGCATAAAAGTGAAACCTCAAAACGGATGGCTGTTCCCGCAGGGATATTTAGCCGCTTGCCATATGCCCTTCTTCGATCAAAAACCAAGAATGGGTTGACTTCGATGAAGTGATAATGACTTCCAACCTGAAGAAGAAAAAGATCAGTTTAAGCAATTTAGCTGGAACCCAGCAGCTTCAATCATCCATCTTATAGGGCACAACTAGTGCTAAAAAACAACAAGTTTGTTGTTCAATATCTACTGAGCAATAATTAAAAAATAAATAAATAAAACAAGAAGAAGAAGAAGAAGAAGCTAAACTGCATTAAATTTATGTTCCATCTTCATTTTGCGAAAAAGAAAATGAGATTAATAAATACACTAGGAACATGCTCAATAACATAGTTGATTAGTAATGTGACACGACCTCAGTCATTGGATTTGACATGCTTGTCCAAGCTGGTGGATAGGAAAGTTGCCCAAACAAGGTTGCCAATTAAATAGAAATTTGATATATTCACTGGATTTCATCATGATCCCTACCTCAACAAAATCCTCAATTTATAATAAACAAGAAAATTATTTATCCGTAAAAATAAGATTGATCTTATTTTCCTTCTTCGGTACACCTCGAAAATGAGAAAATCTTATTCCTACCAAAATGTGGTCGCATGATTAAAATTACCTGAACAGGTCTGTCTCCAGTGTTGGTTACTTTGAGTACTAGGCCTTTCCTTCCTAAGTTGATGGTAAGACGTCCAGGTTCACAAATCAATTCACCAGGAATTTTACAAACTTCAACGGGGGGGAATTTGTCTGGAGAAGGAGCTGCAGGGGAAAACACAGTCATAAGATAGAATTCGATGATTGGTTTCCAAGCAGAGAAAAAACAGAACAATGGGCATTTGAAAAAACAGCTTTACATAAAAACTTTCCAGAGGTTATCAGCCCATCTTATCGATGAAAAATTATACAACATAAATTCCTTTTTGGGTGCAGTCAGGTTTTTCTCACATAAATTCCTATTACGACAAATAGCCATCAAGCAATTAATTTTGGCGCAATCATTCTGTATTTTACATTTTTTTTTATATACATTTGAGCTATCAAATCCTGCTTTGAGGCTCGAATTGTGCAGGCTAACTATCAAGATAATCACCTGGAAGAAAAGAGCCATGCAACGCTAGCTCCAAATTTCCATTTTCACATGATATGGGATCGTGGATGGTTATCAACTTCGTCCCATCTGGGAAGGTCCCCTCAACCTACAAGTAGATCAGCAGCCAATATAATTTCTTTAAGATATCTGACAGATGAAAGATATTCCATTGTCATTAATCCAGAAGACCATAACTATTTCATTCAAGATAAGAATATGTACCTGGACAGCATGCAATAGATAAGGGGCAGATGGAAGAACTTGTCTCCTGTAAAGCATAAATTTTTTAATCAACGCAAATCTTGTGGTCTAGAAGGAAAATATGCAATACTCAAGAATGTCTCCTGTAACCATTTTATTAAATTGCTTTTGGTCACCTTCAACTCACTCTACACCCATGTAATAAAGCATGGAAAGTGCCAACTACACAACCTCTGTCACATACAATGACCCCTCCTGGTAGCCATGGGTTTAACAGAAGTATCACTACACGATGCAAACATAAATTTCTGAATGATATTGGTACCTTCCCAACAATTGCCGTCCAATATCCATTAATTCGGCCACGCTTTTATCCCCGTCCCGAACAAATTCCAATATCTATTCAATAACCGAAAAGTCCACCAATTAGATTTATAAACATAGAACCCCAGTTAGTGGAACTCTCAGCGGATTCAACTGATCAACAATTTGCTAGTGACTAAATTCGTTAAACATCCGTACAGATCAAAACATACGTACACATACAGATAACAAACTAGACAATGAAATTAGAGTCAGAAGCCACATAAACCAAAAAAACTCTCAACATATTAAAGAAGAAATCCACATACCTGTGTGGCAATAAGCGCAATGGCTTCGGCGTGATTAAGCCTTAATCCACGAGCCAAACGCTTCTGTGCTAACACTCCAGCATTGTGGAGCATCAATTTATCAATCTCCCTCGGCGCCAACTTCATTTCCGTATATTTGAGATGAAAAGATTCAGAAATAGGATATTGAATGACTGTTTGTGTCAAGTGAGAACCGAAATGATGGGATTATGATTGAACGAGAAAGAGGAGCAGAATCTGTGAGTGCGAAACTGATGGTGTTGATTGAGTGTTGACTCTCCTCACCCAAACAAGATGATACTTGCTGCTGTTTCATAAAGATTCCAATAGGGCACACTTTTCAACAGTTTTATGAATTTATATTTTAGAAGGAATTTGATAATTCCAACCAATAGGCCACCAATTCCATTTTTCGCTTTTTTTTCTTACTTGGACAGTTGGACATAGCCACATAGGTGTTTAAATTAGATCCTTTAATTCTTAACCAGAAAAAAGACAAAACTTACAAATTTTCTAAATTGGGGTAACCATGGACGGCCATTCCTCTCTCCTCTAAATTTGTGTACGTGGCGCTCTTTCATTTGGTCATTTTCTTATTAAATTTTTTTGTTATATAAATTTTCTAAGTAGTCATTAAAATAGTTACTAAATTCAAATAACAAATCAAATTGTTTTTGTAGTGTATTCTTTTTTATTTTATTAATATGAATAAGTTTAAGGTAATTCCAATAGGAACCTCAAAATTTTTCTTTATTGATTGTCCCATAAATTTATAAAATATAAATATTAACTAACCAAACATTTTTACCCTTTATCCCTCTAACATAAAATCCTAAAATAAATCAAAGACCCCAAAAAATAATATAAATTTAGAAGTTATTTTTCATAAATTTACATATTTATAAATGAAGAACTCCTCCCAAAAAAAATTGGGAAAATAGGGAAATATATCCCACTCTTTTACATATTAGGGAATTTTATCCCACTCTTTTGCTGTTGGGGAATTATATCCCACACTTTCATTCAGTTAGAGAATTTTGTCCCATATCGCTAACTAAACTGTTAAGTGCCACGTGGCATTGATGTGGCGCTGACTCACTGCCACATATTTGCCACGTGGCATTTTTAATTATTTTTTTAATATTAATTTAACTTTTTTTAAATTTTTTATTTCACAATTAATATATATTTTTTATATATTTCATTTTTATAATATTTCAATAATAATAATAATAATATTTTAAATAAATATAAAAATATTATTGAAAAAATTATTTCGTTTTTCATATTAATCTATAAAATAAAAAACGAAAATATTAATAAATATTTTTTAAAAATTTCGTTTTTCATAATTAATCTATAATATTTTTATAAAAATAAGCATTAATTATTTAATTATAATATTTTATAAAAAATGAAATATCTAAAAAATATTGTATTAATTATTTAATATAAAAATAATAATACTTTAAATAAACATAAAAATATTATTGAAAAAAATAAGCATTAATTATTTAATTATAATATATAAAAAACCTAATTCTCATTAAAATAAAAAATTAATACTAAATGAAAGTATTTATAAAACTAATAAATATTTTTGAGCAAGTGTTAGCTGTAGAAAAAATTATTGATGATAAAACTAAACAAAATTAGTTCTAGGCATTAAATGATTATTTATTTTATTTTTTAATATATTATAATGTAATATTAAATATATTTTCATTTTTATTCGTTTGTTTTTCAATAATATTTTAATTTTTAAGAAAAATAGTTAATGTTTACATACGCTATATATATATATATATATATATATATATATATATAATTCTTTAATAATTTTATATTATAATTAACGTATTTTTTATTTATATATTTTATTTTTTAATAACTGTTAGCTGATGTTTTTAATAAGATTTTAATATATTATAATTAAATAATTAATGCTTATTTTTTCAATAATATTTTTATATTTATTCAAAGTATTATTTTTTTTATTAAAATATTATAAAAAACGAAATTTTAAAAATATATATATTAATTATGAAATAAAAAATTAAAAAAATAATTAATATTAAAAAAATAATTAAAAATGCCACATGGCAAAAATGTGGCAGTGAGTCAGCGCCACATCAATGCCACGTGGCACTTAACGGCTTAGTCAGCGACTTGGGACAAAATTCCCTAACAGAATGAAAGTGTGGGATATAATTCCCTAACAGCAAAAAAGTGGGATAAAATCCCCTAATATGTAAAAGAGTGGGATATATTTCCCTATTTTCCCAAAAAAAAATTCCCCCAAAAATAGTTTCCAAAAATAGTCACATAGATTATTAAGTAATAATTTGTATATATGGTAAGCTATTAATCATTATAACTCATACCATAAATAATCCTTAAATAAATTAGGAAATTAAACACAAATATAGTAAACATATAATTACTATAACTTATTATTAATTACTACTAATTATTTCATGTAGCATATATAAGAGACAAATTAGAGAATGCCAATTTTTGCTTATAGATGTATAAAAAAATATCCACTTTTATAAACACATCTAAAAAATACCCAAAAAGACATAATTCTGTCACATTCAAAATATCAGACCCCCTTTTAAGAAAAAAGAAGAATTTAGAATTACATTTTCAAACTTATATGATTAAAAATGATAAAAATACATTTGGATAGTGGTTCCGATCCTTGTGTTTTTTTTAAAATAATGAAATTAAAAAGATTTTATTGAAAAATGTTAAAGATCAGACCCGGGTCAGACCCGATTCCGACTCGATTAGACAAAACTGGCCCGTAAATCCTCTGGAACCGACTGAAACCAACTCGAATTCTGATCCGCTTAAAAAAAAGTAATAAAATAATAGAACCGGACAGAATCTGGATTCGAACTCGGGTTAGAATCATAACCACAACACCGACCCGAGACCGACTGCCAAAATCGACCCAAATTACTTTTAAACCCTAACTCATTCGCGATACCACATTCTCATCGATCTCCTTCCTCTCTTTGGTCCCCTCATTCTCGTCAGTCGGCAGAACACCAAAATAAGGTAAGTAACTTAGTTTTGACTCATTTTATAGTTGTTGGCGCATCGAACTTGTGTGAATATGCCATTTTTTTCCATTTTTTGCCCATTTGATTCGCCACTATGTTAATCAAGTTTATGTTTTGTTTAATTGAATTTTTGGATTTTTGTTGATTTATTGGATGAGTAATTCAATTTAATAGTTAATTTTGTCCTTATGTTGTCAATTTGTTTTGCTAATGCCTATAAATTATGAATTATGTAGGTATAATATTTTGGTGAAATTTGGTTAATTTTATTTAAATGTTGGATGGTTAATATATGTGTTGAACGTGTTGGAAAAAAATGTGCAAATTCATTTATGATTGTGCAATTCATATGTTCCCGAATTCAATTTTATGTGATTGTTTGATAATTTGATGATATATGTTGAGTTTTGTTGAATTTATCATATGTGCAGCCTTAGTGGGTTAGAGCAACTTTTCGTGGGGCAGCTACTAAAGTAGATTTATACACTAAAGTGACAACTTTGCAAACCATTCACGTGACTTTAGTTTCAATTGGTGGTCAATGGTTGGTTTACTAATTCTTTAATGGTCCTTTTGGTAATTTACTAGTTTGGAGAAATAATGGTCCTAGTGTCTCTCAATCATTAGTGGAGCTATTAGATTATCAAATTGCAAGTCCAAACAACAATTGTTTATGTTTTAATATTGATGGGCACGTTATTGACTCAACTAATTTTCAAGGTTTAAGGAATCTCCTGGAATCGAAAAGCCGAATTATCAAATGACAAAAAGGAGATTTACAGACTCGACTAAAAGTTCCGTTCTGACAAGCTGACTATTTGAGGAAAGAGTCCATCAGACAAGGAAGAGACCTGAAGAGTCTCTGTGCTTTTCAGAAAAAGAAGAATGAAGATTGGCGGGCAGACCAAAAGAGTCTAACAGACGAAGATTCAAACATATAAATAGAAGGATTCTTAGAATGAAAAAGTTCCACGAAGTACAATGCAAATTCATGCATATATTCTATCAAATTAAAATCTGATCAAGAAAACGACCAAGGCTTTCCACAAGTTGGCGTGTTCATCACGAGACCAAAGAAGCTCTCTTCTAAGGTTACCTTTGGGGTTCTTTCTGTCTAAGAAAGAACTTAGCAGTCACCTTGATATGCAAGGTTGACTATTACGGGCATCTAGCCGCACGTGTGATAAGTTCCAGGAAGAACACTAAAATTCCTATTCTGGAAACCAAGGAGAATGGAGGCGTGTCCTCACTCTAAGTGTTTGTCGAGAAGATTTGTATCCGAGGAGTCTTGAAGTGCGTTATGACCAGATGGAGGAGTTGCTTGCAGTTAGAGATCAAGTCTTGCCTTGTACAATCAATCTTAGTAAATTTCCAGTCAGCAGACTGAAGCGTGGACGTAAAATATTTGTTCGAACCACTATAACCTTTGTTTTATTTACTGCTAACGGTTTCATTATTTCTGTTTATTTAAAACACAACACCTCTAATTTTATCGTATAACTTGTAATAAACCTAAGTACTATTCGAGTTTAAACGCACATTTCCTAAGTATACAATTAATAGGAAATCGAACAAATCTCAAAGAATCAACTAATCTTGATGAATAACAAGGGAGGGAAGGCAGATTAGCACATAGCATAGCAGCGGAAGAAAGAAAACAGGAATGAAACAGACATGATCAGATCAGATTCACACCAAGGCACAAAGCACAAGAAATCACACAGATCAGACTCAAACCAGACAAAGGG
The DNA here is from genome assembly GCA_026898455.1 of Plectranthus barbatus. Taxonomy (NCBI): domain Eukaryota; kingdom Viridiplantae; phylum Streptophyta; class Magnoliopsida; order Lamiales; family Lamiaceae; genus Plectranthus; species Plectranthus barbatus. The sequence continues at coordinate 213,210 of JAPKLW010000537.1, forward strand.
GATCTCAATTGTTGTGGTTATCCGAACCAGCAAAGAGATGCCTTACAGGCTACGGTTATCCGGACTAGCCTGCAGAGCTACGGGGAGAAGGGGATGGGGCTGTATCCAGACCAACCAGATCTGAATACCTATCTATATGCAAGCCTAAACCCTAGGAAATTGAATCAGACAGGAAGAATGGGGTTAGGGCAGGGCGAGAACATTACCAGAGCGGGGCCCTAAGTGAGGGATCTCCCGACTTACCTTCCACGCCCTGGGGCGCGACGACGTGAGTCCTTCAGCGCGCAGGTCGAGCGGAGTTGCCGTCAACCTAGCTCTGATACCACTGTTGGGTATCAGCGCCGGTGACTCTGTTCTCCGACCTGTTTCACGCCGGACCCCGATCGAGGCTCTGATCGAGCCCAGTTTCCACGCACGAATCGAAGTCCGCTCTTGAAGCTTGACCGACCTTTGATCTAGCCCTTGCTTCGCCTGGATCTCGCACCACCGGCCTTGCGGAGATGCACCACTGCCTCGCTTCTTCAGATCTTGGGACAGGTTGGCTCAGAGCTTACCTGTGTGAAGCTCTGCCCTCCGACCGGCCAACGATAAGGATATGAAGGCCATGGGGACCGCAGGAACACTCTCTAGAAACTCGAAAGGCTCTCAAGGATCTCACACTCAAGCTACAAAGGATGAGGATTAGAGAGAGGCGAGAGAATACAGAAGAGAGAGAGAGACGACTGCGGCGCTAGGGTTAGGGTTATCTGAATTGTGTATTAGACGCAAGGGTCTAACACATATATATATACCGGGGCAAAAGTAACCGCCCCGAAACAGATTCATAACCGCATACCCAAACCGAAGTCCAATCCATAAACACGGCCTGAGGAATGGATACGGGTAATGGGCTCCAAAAAAGAATGGGCTCAGAGAAAATAACCCAAGGCCAAACCCATTTTACAACATAATATTATTATGTTTGTGCTTATTATAATAATAAAAAAATTTATCTTAATATTTTGTAGTGTCGAAATTGTCGGCCCTAAATTTCACCATGATTTATGGATACGAAAAGTTAACAATCCTCTTCACAAACTCAAAAGTCGAGATGATGAATTCAATTGAAAATTTGCAAAAGAAAACGTATAAATGAATTAATTAAGCACAAAACATGAACGACTTCCTGATCGAGGAAATAATTTTAACTAGCCAAATTTTATAACTACATGCACAAAATAGCCACCCTTATGAAAAACTACACAAAATAGCCAAATTGTACTTTGTCTGTCATATATGTCTTAGTCCACCAATCAATTTTTTCGGTTTATGTGTAAACCCTAACAGAATTGTTTTTTTATTATTAAAAATTTATGGTTTCATTTAAAAATTAATAATAAACCAATAAAATATTAGGGAATATATCCTCAGCTTGATTTCGGCATTTTCCAGCTTGATTTCGGCATTTTCAGCTTGATTTCGTCTTTTTCAGCTTGATTTCGGAATTGACTATATTATTTTTTAAACTTATCTTGATTTCGTCATTTTCAATATATTGAGCTTGAGTTCGATAATTTACAGCTGAATTCACCATTTTTATTTTAAAAATTATGCATGCTTATTTTATAAATATTCATTAATAATTCACCATGTAATTATTTTACTAACGAAATTATATTTTGAACTAAAGAAATAATTATAATTTAATACATAATAGGGTTTACAAATGGAAGTTGTTATAATTTTGGCTGGAGTTTGAACCTGTTTTTAGATTTTAAATTACATTACATGTATTGAATACAAATTCCTCATTTGCTAAACACGGGTATTTTGAATTGAAATCATGCAAATCACAAGTATTTGGAATTGAGATGTGAGATATAAATAAGCATTCAAATATGAGATTTGTTGTTCACACATATTGCAATACGTACAATAAAATTTGTAAAAATGTAACAAATTAATTAGGCGGAATTCTTTCCGGACAAGCACGTTTTGTGTGACTTGATGATCCACAAATACTACATTTTTTTGGTGCTCGTCGTCTACTAGTCGAAGTTTGTCCCGCCTGTGCTCCCGAAGGACGACGACTATTTCTTGGTCGACCGGCTTGGCGATTGACGATGGGTGGCAAAACAACACATGCTTGTGCCTCCGGTGATACAATCCACTCATCTCTTGGAGGAAGAGGGTGTACAATTCCTCCATAAGTTTCTCGCCAGTTTGATGTCTTGTAGTACTCCGAAACATAGTCGTACACACCTAAACCCTTGAAGCTGCAACAATAATAATTAAAAACTTGATCGTTATGAATGAAAGTTTAATTATATCGATATATTTTACTAACCGAATTGCAGCAATAGCATGTGAACATGGAATCAGATCCATCTGAAACTCCCGGCAATCGCATAAGTTGTCTTCAAGATCCACCTTCCAAGTTGTATCCTTGTCTTTGACTTTGAAATGATATTCAGAAACAGGCGTTACCGTGTACCTGTGTGAAATATCCGACAATGGACTCATTTTGGCCACGACTTCCTCAGTCACGTCATCGTATCTTGCAAAGGCCTTAGCTCGCCGTTCATCGAACCATTTTTCGACAATGTGTCTATATAGCTCAATAATGGAACAGATGGGTAGACGTCTAGTATCTAATAACCTGGAGTTGAACACTTCTGCTGCATTCGATGTCATGAAGCTATAACGGCGAACCGGACATTTAGACCTAGCCCACTTTTCAGGCCCCACTGTCATGAGTTTGTTGTATGCAGTGGGGCAATGCTGTTGAATTTGGTCCATTGCCTTCTGATAGACGATAGAACGGTATGCATAGGCTGCCTTGTGGTATAACTGCACGATAGTTGAATTGAATGTCGTCAACTTATTTTGAATATGATAACCACATAAGGCATGCGTCGCCTCTGGATAAACTGAGCTTACTGCCTTGGCAATGCTGATGTGTTGGTCCGAAACAATTAGCAATTGTGGACTACAATCGAAAGCCATTCGCAGTCGTGACATAAACCACGTCCAGCTCTCATCGTTCTCGATCGGTGCAAATCCAATAGCCAGAGGAAAGATTTGTTCGTTGCCATCTTTGGTAATAGCAACCAATAACACACCTTTATTTCGCCCCTTCAGGTGTGTAGCATCCACCACAATCACTTGCCTTAAACAAGTCCCGAAAGCCGCACGTGACACACTCAAGGCAACAAAGAAATCGCGTAATCGTTGATCCTCGTCGATATCCACGTCTGTAATAGTGCCCGGATTCCATTTTTGGAGAACATCGAGATATTTTGGTAGCAAGTTGAATGATTCTTCTAAGCCACCATAAATCATCGATATAGCTCCATTTCTAGCGCGCAATGCATTGCTGTAACTGACCTTAATACCAAAACTCTGTTGTAGTTCAGCCATTATATCGCGCGGCTTGATGATAGATCCTTGTATACGCATCCTCCGAGCAAAGTAAGCTGAGATTGCCTTTGATCGTATAGTTCTACTGCGGATGTTGTTTAGACTCAAAGTACAACTATGAGTTGGGATGAATTCGCGGACTACCCAACATCCCGCTGAATTCGAGGCACGTAGGATGAATGTACAATTAGGATTGCGGCTGTAATTGTACACCACCCGAGTTGTAGAAGAACGCGCACTTTGAATTCAACGTGATGCTCCATGTGCCAAAGTCCGACAGCCACGTACAAGTCCTCTTTTCTCCAAAACATTTTGCCCTTTTCCAGTTCCCCTTCCAATACTTCTTGTACATCTGGCAATACAGGTGAGTCGGATGTATCTATCGGAATAATTGGAAGTAACCAATTATTCATTTGACTGCTTAGACCTTCAATTGTTTCTGCCGGTAATGGGTTAGCCGGAAGTAGGCTTGATACAATGGCACCCATCCCACCTTGTTCTCTCACCCAAGAGGTGAAATCTTCAATTGTACAATTGAACAATGAAGCATTGTAATTTTGGCGTTCATCACCATCTGATGAGTCTGTATCGAATTCAGCTTCTTCATCATCGGAATGGACAACTATATTCTGATTTTGTTGGTGCGCACCGAAATCAGCATCATCGTCACTGTCATCATCTGGAGCATTTTCGTTTGAATCTGGGACTGGAGAACTTCGACTTTCACTGCTTCCCTCTCCAAATTTCACTGATGATGAAAAACGATGTAGTTCTTCTGGTGTTGGACTATAAGGGTTGTGTGGTTGTGGGCTCAATGAAGCCATGTGTGGCCTGTACGGAGATGGTTGTCGGCGAGATCCTCCAGCACCCCCATCGGATTGCAAGTTCATCACTAAATAAACATTCGGCTCCCAATACATGTTATAAAGCCGTTGAAGGAGCGTGTTTGTTGCGAGCACCGAAGGAACCGTCCTCCCACTTCTTGTTTCAGCAAGATAATAAAGAGTGTAAGAACCCACCATGGCATGAGAATGGAGGATGTATTGAACATTCCTCTGCAATTCTTCTAGTGTGATAGCATGAGAGGGTATCATGACAACTCTTTCATCTCCACCGATGTAGTTGTATAGATTGTCCCATTGACCATTGTAATGCAAAATGATAGAACGGTAATCCATTTTTTTAATTTAGAGAGAATTTTTGGAGAATGAGTGTTTGAGAGGGTTTAGAGATAGTTTTCAGAGTATGGGATTGTTTTGAGGATGAAACAAATTACAATTCAATTTTCTGAGAAAAATTGAATTGTAATTCAGTCCCCGAATGGTCCAAAATTATTTCTGTATTGTATAGTACATATTCAATAGTCATACTACAATTATTTGAGCAACTTTCCAGTAAAAAATTGACCATATTAATTATGAGTTTGAATTCAATGTATTGGCATGCATGTGTTTTGTACGATGCATGCAAAAGTGACAGTCATTCACGTGAAAAAAAACTTGATTTATAGATTATTTTTAAAAAAATCCAAAATAAATAACAAAATGCCGAAATCCATCTCAAATTGCCGAAATCAATCTCAATTTGGCGAAATCCATCTCAATTTGGTGAAATATATCCCTTTAAATCCTGCCCAATTTTTATCAATTTCTCATCCGTTTTTTTTAATTTTTTTTAACTAAGAACCGAAATCAATCTCAATTTGCCGAAATCCATCTCAATTTGGCGAAATATATCCCGTCAAATATATCCCAATTTTGAATCATTTTATAATCGAATTTCTTTATTATTTTAATTAAAAAATCGAAATATATCTCAAATTGCCGAAATCAATCTCAATTTAGCGAAATATATCCCGTCAAATATATCCCAATTTTGAATCATTTTATAATCGAATTTCTTTATTATTTTAATTAAAAAATCGAAATATATCTCAAATTTGGCGAAATCCATCTCAATTTGGCGAATTGTTACAATATTCGAAGAAATAAATTACAAGCAAATGAAAAATTGTATTAATTTGATTGCAAATACTATTCGACAATATGTCTAAAATATAACACATTTTGATACATATTTTGATACACGTTTTGTTACACATTTTGATAGTACGGACGAGCTAGTGAAGGAAATGTTATTTTTGATCCGTCTCATCCATCTCTTTCCCCACATATTTATAACGTTTCGTCTATTTTCCCATTTCTACAAACGAAGAAGCTAATTTCTTACCTCGTTCGTAGTTTTGGGAAAACAAGAAACGTGGGGAGGAATCCGGACCAAGGACACCTACTTCATGTGACGTAGGAAAAATCCTCTTCCGGACTTTTTGACGCAGAAAAAATCCTCTTCCATTTCAGCAAGTGCTTTGTTTCAAATTGTAAAATAAGAATAAAATAAAGGATGATGGAATAAATAGAAAAAGAAAGAGAAAAGCCATTGCTTGTTGGAATATTGTATGAATGAAGAAGGAGTGAATTTGAACTATACAAATTCACCCTTAAATAGAAGGGACTATGAATAAAAAAAATATATTAATGCCTTTAAAACTGAATTCACTTTCTCTTTCACGTGAAACTGAATTCTTTGAGAATCTTTGCAGGCATAATTGAGTCAAAAGTGAAACCGAAATATATCCCACTTTAAAACCGAAATATATCTACCAATTTAAAACCGAATTAAATCCTACTTTAAATTTCAACCATTAAAATTCAAGCACACTCAACCATTAAAATTCAAGCACACTCTAAATTATTTTTTAATAAATTTCATTATAAATTATTCTATGCGTTTAATATTTTATATTATTAATTTATAATCGATATTTATCCTTATTTATAACTTGAATTCAAATTCAACATATTTGAATTTAGACAATATCCAAAATATGCAAACTGAAATCAAATAAAATATATAGACCATTAAATGATCAACATGTTAAAAATTCGAATCAATAAATTACAAGCACACTCACAATTGTATTAATTTGAAATCATATATTATTCAAAAATATTACACATAATATTGATACACATTTTGATAGCAGTCGGCGAGCTAGTGAAGGAGACGTGGAGATAGCAGTGCCACTGGGTTTCCTTCAGCTCTTTAACTGCTTAAATATATTAATTAGTGAGCCATCAGAACTAGCAACATCGTTGATGCTCACTAAACGTAACCTTTCATCTCTTTTCCAGTAAGCCTCTTTTTGTGGCTTTCCTTGTTTCTGGTTACGGGAAAAGGAGAAAGATGTCGAGGAATCCGGATAAAGGACTTTAACTACATGTGACGTAGGAAAAATCATCTTCCGGACTGTTTGACGTAAGGAAAATCCTCTTCTACTAGAACAATTGCACGATGTCTTTGCTCTTTTTTTATTACTTGGTATGAGGGCAATAAAGACGACTAACATATTTATGCATTTTGAGTGGAATAAAGAAAAAGGATATATGTATGCATTGAGAGAATTGGAGATAAAGGTCATTTGTAGTGAGATGAGAATTTGAAGTAATATCGTCCTCCCTTAAATAGAAGTGAAATTTGGAAAGAAATAATTGTTAAAAAATTATTCAGGATGTATGTCCAATTTAGTGGTGCATGAATTATTGAGAATAGGAGTTCACGTGAAAGTAGTCAAATAATGTAGTCCACTTGAGAATCTTTGCAGGCATTTATTGAGTAAAAAGTAGAATTGACACAGAATTTCATGTACAAAAAGTAATAGTGATGTGATATGTCAAAAAATTTTGAGGAGAGTGTAGTGTTGTATCACCAACGATAAAAAATCCGAAATCAATACCATAGAAGACCGAAATCAAGTTCAATTTGCTCAACTCTAGGCGAATTAGATGAAATATATCCCGTAATTACCGAAATAAAGCCCAATTTGGATGAGTAGTAACCCAATTTGGATGAGTAGTAACCCAATTTGAACTATATTTCCACTAATTCCATTTCAATTGGGCGAAATCTAGACCAATTACATGAAATATATCCCAATTGAAAATCGAAATATATCCCAAATTGGTGTGTATTTATAATAAACATTAGTTCTAATCGAACTATAATGTAGTATTGGACCTCATTGTTTAGTAA
>JAPKLW010000537.1:225404-243440 GCA_026898455.1 Plectranthus barbatus
ATATATCTCAATTTAATAAAAACACCGAATTCAAGCTCAATTCGCTCGGAAATAAAGCCCATAAGCGGACCGAAATATAGCTCGATTATTCCAGGCCATATTTAAATATTTATTTGAAGAAAATCCAAATATATCTCATTTGGCACAAATCTTGCCCAATTGAGACATATTTATCATTTATTCTATTTTTTAAAATTCAAAAACACGATTGAATTTTTTTTAAAATATACAAAATTCGAAATATATATCACTTGAGAAAGATATATCTCAATTGACCGAAATCTTGCCAAATAGGGACTCATCTAACATTTATTTAATTTAATTTAATTTTTTAAAATTATAAGAATCGAATTATATTTTTTAAAAAATAAAAAATTCGAAATAACTCGCACTAGGCCAAGATATATCTCAATTGCTCGAAATTGCCCAATTGGATCTTAATTATTGTTTATTTTATTTATTTAAAATTAAATAACTAGAATTATAGTTTTTTTACAAATAATTTTTTTTTAGAATATATCTCACTTGGTGAAGATATATATCATTTGATCTCAATTTCGAGCAATTGAGACTTTTTATCATTTATTTTACTTAATTTCAATGTTTTAGAATTTAAATAAATGAATTATATTTTTAAAAATAAATCCTTCCAAATATATCTTCCTTGGGCGAGATATATCTGAAATTCCCGAAAGCAAGCCGAATTTTTTTCAACTAAAACATCAATATATTATATTTTATTTCATCACACTCTAAAAATTAATAAAAAATAGACCTCCGAAATATATCTGTCTGGCCGAGATATATTTCAAAAGGCCGAAGGCAAGCTGGAAGGATTTCGTGTATATTTTATGCCATTGCGAATTTAAAAAACAATAAATATAAAGTTGTGTTATACAATATTAGTAAAAAACTCGACCGTTAAACATTTCACACATTTCAAAAGATTTGATTGCCTGATTTAGACATTTTAACCTAAAAACATGTACTTTGGCTATTTTTTGAAGTTTTTCATAAGGGTGGCTATTTTGTGAATGTAATATTAGGAAATGGTTATTTCAGATTTTCCCTCATACGAAAAGTTAACAATCCTCTTCACAAACTCAAAAGTCGAGATGATGAATTCAATTGAAAATTTGCAAAAGAAAACGTATAAATGAATTAATTAAGCACAAAACATGAACGACTTCCTGATCGATTGAATTAAAAAATGTTAGACCAAATTTTCAAATAAACTTTTTTTTTTCTGTAATCAGAATGGGATTTTGATTGATTTTAGGGTTTAAGTGAAGGGTAAACAACAAATTAGTCTAATTAATTAACTTTTATGATTCTATAGTGGATATAAAGAATAATTATGTGGATGTGAACAGAATTACTCTAAAACCTAAGTTTAAACCTGATGATTAAAGTTTATCCTTTAAAAACATTTGCATTATACATAATTATACAATTTAAAATTTGATTAAAAATATGATATTCAATATTAAAAATTAATTTAAATAATGTAATTATCATAAACAAAAACAGTAATAAAAATATCAATCGGTCTTAATCAAGCTTTGGGCTCAATTTTATTGCGCCTGGGACTAATTTTCAAGAATTCCTTGATCCAATCCTTGATTTTCGCAAAATTTTGAGGCTTTAATCCTTGATTTGTATGTGATGTGCCCTTAACCCGAATTCTCTAAAATCTACCTAAATTGTATGGAACAAAATTAGTCTTCACAAAAGTCAACTAAATATTCAACAATCAACACTTCATGTTGAAAAAGTTTATACAAAAAGACTAGTTTAATTTGTATAAAATTCACTCTACATCCACCCACCTCAGTATTTTTTTTTAATACATCTCATTTATAAAAATTCCCGAATATGAATTGAGAAATACTATGACTTTTTTTTTTTTTTTTTGAATTGAAGAATACTATGACTTTTATCAATATGTGTCGGTCAATTTTGAGATTTCGCCGTTGGAATTATACATTAATGTTTATACGTCCACCCACCTCAATATTATTTTTTTAAAATTCATCTCATTTATAAAAAAATTCAAATAATTATTGAGACATACTATGAGTTTTATCATTATGTATCGGTAAATTTTGAGATTTGGCTATGGAATTATACATTAATGTTTACCTCTATTAGCTAAAAATTCTTTAGGTGACTGCAGTGGCGGATCCAGAAAATTTTCGTAGAGGTTCGAGTTTTTTTTTTTTAACCTTCACCTTAACTTCGACTTCTTTATATCATTTTCTTCTTTATTTTCATTCATTTTTTCTTCTTCACGAGAGGGGCTATTTCATAAATTATCGGATCACGATACTATTAAAAAAAAATTATGGCTAAGCCCCTCCTAGCCCTTATCTATATCGCCTCGGGATGACTGATGAAGTTAAAAATATATTAAATTACACATTATATCTTCAAATCAATAGTCAAAGGGTGATGCAAAATGGCACAAGTTAAGAGTGAGAGGCCTGAGGTGATGTAAGGACAATGTAAATTTTACAATTTTGGAGGAAAAATATTTTTTTTATTTAATTTAAGTGTAACTTAGCAATTTTAAGTACTATGTATGTTGAAGTCACATAAAATATAACGTTTAACTTGTCATATTTTAATCTCATTGATCATTAAAAAAAAAAAGTATTTTTGACTAATGAAAGTAAATATTATAATAAAATTATACAATTAAAAAATGGAGATAAATTTTATAATTAATTAACTATTAATAGATTTTACCTGACAATAGATATCACTTAATTTTCATTCCCTTCGTTGCCTGTTAAATATCACTTCACATTTTAGAGGAGGCAGAAGTTTCTAAACGTGATGACTTCAACCTTTCCTCTCTGTTGCATGATTTCATTTAATTAAAATAATATAAAATAGTGTTGGTTACTATATAGTATTAAAATAAAACTTAATCCAGCCATGTAGATTATTCAAATAGCCCTAATTATTAAGGAAACCACAAAAATATAATCTGAATTACAATCATATTCACTGAATCCAAATGTAATAAAGTTAAACGGATAATTGCTAAAAATATATATAATTATATTCTTTGTATTTTTACTTGTTATGTTTTTATATATAACAACTTTTCTCGATGGTTTGGTTTTAGCCAATTTTGTTTTTGTTTTTAGATATAGAACACATTTATTACATAGATTTACTTTTAGGAAATTTCTCCGTTTACGAATTAGAGAAATCATTAATCAAATATTAGTGGCATAAATATATTTCCCTCATGAATATTTGTTATTACTCAATTAGAAAAGATTGGTAAAATAAATTAATTCTCTCTCTCTCCCCCCTACACTATAATCCTTGGATATTTATATTTATATAATAAGAAGAGAATGTTTGGTTTGGAGAGCGGCATCGATTGGAATCCGATGATTTAAAAATGGAGTCTTGAATTCTGCATTCGTCCCCGCCACGTCGTACCACACACTTCCAACTTCCATCTCCAGATTGCTATATTCTTGTTCATCAAATGTAATTTGGTTCTTCATTCTTTGATTTCACAAATACACAGGCAATCATTCATATTCGATTCACCTCTTTCTTCTTCTTCTTCTTCTTCTTTTTTTTCTGACAACAGGGACTTGCTCTATTTTATCAGTTTTCGAGTTTTTCTACAATCACTGTTAGAAAAGTGAAAGTTCACTTTTTTTCTTCAATTATTCTATTGCAAGGTGAAACGCTTAAACTTGTTTTTACCCTTTTTCTCTAGTTTTTGTTGTGTTTCTTTAATTGTGGGGGGGTTTTAATGTCATGACTGACACGGCCTTTTGATTAAGTGTGATTTTCTTGTACAAATTTAGTTAATCTTTCAATGTGATCGAATTTCTTGATTTGGTTAAATCTAATCTCTGTTCTTGATTTCTAGAGCCCTCCTCCCAATTCCATGATTTTGTGTATGTGTGTGTCAGAGAGAGAGAGATTAGCATGCTTAACAAAATGCAGTCATGTAGTTCTCTTGGTTATATACATATGCAAATGTTTTCTGATGACATTGATCACGTGTTGGATTTGTTGACCAGATTGTACTGAATCAGAAGCAAGTCACAGTAGCATATTAGTTTTGATAATTTTTTCGAAGCTATGGTTCTTGGGATGAAATCAAAGCACAAAAAGGGTGTGCCTATTAGAGTGGAATATACCGTCCACGTACAAGAGATTAGGCCTTGGCCTCCATCAGAATCTTTGAAGTCTGTTCAAACTGTGTTGATTCAATGGGAAAATGGCAGTGAAAGCTCCGGGTCCTTTCTTTCTGTTGCTGGGGAATCCAACATCGCGTTTGACGAGTCTTTCATGCTTCCCACAACTCTTTTTTGGAAGAAGGCCAGAGAGAAGTTCCGCAAAAACTATTTGGAGTTCAGCTTGTTTGAGCCTCGTAAGGACAAGGTTAGAGGCCATCTCTTGGGGACAGCTACCCTAAATCTTGCAGATTATGGATTACTTGAAGACACATTAAGCGTTAGTGTTCCTTTAAGCTTCAAGAAGAGCTACAACAACTCGGTGCAACCAGCTCTGGCTATTACTTTGGAACTGATTGAAAAGGATAGATCTAACTCATCCCCTAGTGTTGGTTTTTCTAATGAAGCATCGTTGGATGGTGATGATGATAATGAGTCTGAGGTCTCCTCGTTTACAGATGACGATGATTCTTCCCGGTCATCAAGAACTGCTGGCTCATCCACCTTTGGCTTTGAGCTTGCAATGAATTCACCATCTCGAAGTGAAAAGGTTGGTAGGCTTCTTGTTATTCAATGCTATCGATGTTGCTCGTTTTATGCGTTTATGTGTGTGTGCATGCTGACTGCAACACAATTTAAATAAAAGATATAGATTGTCAATATGTTTCTTTATAATTTGATTATGTTATATAATGAGAGTGATAATAGTGTACCTATGATCTCTTGCAATATGTTTCAACTGTATGGTGAAGATTTTCACTTAAAAAATGCAGAGTGGATCCCGAAAGCCCTTATCATCTGGTGCATCAACAGATACTTGGAAGAAAGTAAAACGCTATGTCTCTTCGTCCAAACTTTCTGAACGAAGCGTGTCATTTGTCAAGAAGAGCTCTAGTTCCCCATTAGTCATATCTTCTCCCACATCCATACATGTTCAAGATAGTAGTGGGGAGATTTACGATACTAGCAAAAGCACTCAACAATCTATGGGAGGAAATTCCTTTGATGGACTTTCAAATGAAGTTATGTCAACTGATCATTATGGAGAACAAGGTGCTAAGTCCAGTTCTCTGTATTCCCTTACTTCTCAAGAAAAGGAGTGGCAACCTGAAGCTTTGATGATAAATGATGCACGTGCTGGCTGGGCAAATGATCAGGAAAAATTTGCACGGAAAGGTAGTGACCTAGATGAACTGAGCGTGGAGGAAAGATTGATTAGGAAATTGTTGGAGGAAGATGAAGTGAGAAGGCAGATTGAAATGAGAAGTGATACTCTTGCTTCGAGTAGGAAAGGACTAGCAATTCCACCATTGGGTAGTAACAAAGCTAGGTTGAAGCATGCAAAGTCTGTTCAGAAACATGGTTCTCTCAAAGGAAATGGATCTCCCGCTGATACTTACATTGGGGGGAAGCCACCGAACTTAGATATGACAAATGAATCTCACAATAATGTCAAACTCAATTCTGAAATTGAAAAAGAGCCGAAATCTTATCCTTCTGAGGGGAGAAATGAGTGGAGAGCAAGGGCCTTGATGCTTGAGGAAGAATTGAGGGAAGCAGCAGCAATGGAGCTGAGTTTATTTTCCATAGTTGCTGAGCATTCGAGTTCTTCAAATAAGGTCCATACTCCTGCTCGTCGACTATCCAGATTATATAAGAATGTTTGCAGAACTGGGTCTCAAGCTAAACGAGCTAGTGCAGCAAGAACTGCTGTATCTGGTCTAATTCTGGTTGCTAAAGCATGTGGAAATGATGTTCCAAGGTAATTCCTAGTTCCAGACAGAATCTTGAAATTATCTGAATCTTCGTATATACTAATTTTCTTTGCTAGCATGCTATCTATGTCACTCAAATGAGATGCTAATATTTTACAGGCTGACCTTTTGGTTATCTAATTCGATAATGTTGAGGTCCATAGTCAGCCAGGTTGCTGCTGAATTGCCACATTCAAATGGACCGAGTATCACCAGTAATGGAGTCGGACCTGAAATTCACAGAAGACTTCCAGATAAATGCGTAGATACTGCTCATCCTGAGAGACAGAGATCAAAGTCTATTGACGAATCTGAGGACATGGAAGATGTCTTGGCATTTCTTAATTCTTTGGAAAGAGTTGAATCATGGCTGTTTTCTCGAATTGTTGAGTCTATATGGTGGCAGGTTGTTTCTTAGTTTCTTCGTTTAATGTACTTTAATATTTCATTCATATGTCTCAGATACAGTATGGCCAATTTGTCCTTGTTTGTTGTAGGCTTTTGCACCACATATGCAGCCCACTGGCACTAGAGAAAGAAGCTTAGGTAAAAAGAAAACCAGCTCTAGAAAAAATTATTTGGGCAGTGATGAGCAGACAAGTTTCTCGATAGAGTTATGGAAGAAAGCATTCAAAGATGCATGCATAAAGCTTTGTCCGATTCAGGCAGGAGGGCACGAATGTGGCTGCTTGTCTGCTGTTGTTATTCTGGTATTTATAGACATCCGAGTATTCGGACATGACTTGTTTTATGGGAATAAAATATAATTCTTTTGATAAATGTGTGTGCTTTACTGATCAACATTTATGTCCATGACTGTACAACTGACTAAGAGGAAGCTCTGTTACTATGATTTCTATCTTTTGTTTTAGGTGATGCAGCAGTTAGTTAATAGGCTTGATGTGGCGATGTTCAATGCTATTATGCGCGATTCTGCAAAAGATATGCCAACGGATCCAGTTTCTGATCCCATTGGTGATCCTAAAGTCCTCCCACTGCAGCCTGGCAAAGCAAGCTTTGGTGCTGGAGCTCAATTGAAAAATATTGTAAGAGTTTTTTTTTTTTTTTTTTTTCCAGTTTATGTTGCTGTGTTTTTTCATCAATCTAGATATATTCAAGTTTCATGAGCATGAATCTAGTCAGTTGAAGTCTTCTTCTGCATATTCTATGCACAAATTTGAATCTGTGATGTGAAACCAGATGTTTGCATTGAAAACGTCGAAGCTAGCTATTCGCAACATAAGCCCCATGGTACCTCCATTTCTATGTGACATCAATCAAATTTAGAAAGATGATGATGGAGAATATATTGATTTTTTGTCAGCTTTATAAAACCACTTCTGACTGCTACTTTTGAATAGTTTCTACTCCTATGTAACAATATTTGAGCATTTCCCAACTTTGTCTTGCTCTTAACTGATCCAGTTGCTTCATATCTTCTACTCAGTTGAGACATAATTTTGCTATCATTTTAAACTATCTCCGCAGATTGGGAACTGGTCAATATGGCTTACCGATCTCTTCGGCCTAGAAGAAGACTCAACAGATACCGATGTCATTCTTGAGCCTGGCAGCAGACCGAAATCTTTCAAGGCGTTTCGTCTCCTCCATGCCTTGAGTGACCTCATGATGCTTCCGTTTGAAATGCTTGCTGATCCTTCCACCAGAAAAGTGGTAACCATCAACCCTTCTTCCTTTCAGACATGGATTATTACTCACTTATTTCCTCTCCTGTTTCAAAAGGTCTGCCCCATGTTCGGACCTGCAATAATCAAAAGGCTTCTGAAAAACTTCGTCCCTGATGGGTTCAGCCCCAAACCTATACCGCGATACATATTCGACATACTCAATGCAGAGGTTAGTATTTCCTCAGATAAAACAGTTTCATCTACAAAGAATTCATGTTGGATTTGTGAATGCAGGAGAGCTCAGATTCTTTAGAGAGCTCAGATTCTTGTGAGGAGATGTTCACGAGCCTTCCCTGCACGGCAGCTGCTACGAAATACTCGCCTCCTCCGGCAGCTCTGCTTACCTGTGTGGGAGAAGTTGGAAGGCAAGTGCTCAAGAGTAGCAGACTAAAAACACTCAGAAAGTCCTACAGCAGCGACGAGGAGCTCGACGAGCTGGACGAGCCGTTGACGAGGGTCATCCCTGATAGCTACCAAAGTAGCTGTTCATTGGCTAGGCTGAGCGTGATGCCAAAGGAGAAGGGAGGTAGAAATGTTGTCAGATATCATCTGCTTCGAAAGATTTGGAGAGATGATGAGTAGATATGTATAGGCGTTTTCTACAGTCTTAAACGTACAAACTAAACAAACTTGTGTGGTTTTTGACAATTAACCTTAATTGAATCAAATCTTACGTAACATGTTGTCTTGATACGTAATATATAAATGGATAATCATTGTTGCAGTTATAACTAACAACGTCACCCTCTCTCAACAAACTAAAAAAGGCTACGATCAATGGCAACCATACACCATTCCTGAAATAACGAATTTCATAATTAGATGGTTTATATGATTCCATAATCTGATATGCACAGAACTTTTTTTCCATTTTTTTTTTCCAAAAACATCATGACACCAAATTAGAACCCAAAAAAAAAAAATGTTTCCAAGTTTCATAAGGAGGCTTCCTGCAAAGATTCTAAATTCTGTGGGTTTCCATGTAAGGATCAAGATTTTATGTTACTCATATTTCATTTGGCTTTTTGTTTTTTTAAAATGGATTATTGGCCTTTCTCAACCATAATGCATGCATGAAAACAAACTACTAAGATCTAATGCAGCCATGGATATCTCAGGAACCAAAAGGCCGGCGCAGGCGAAAACGGGGACGGCGACGCCCGCTGCACACGTGTGGCTCTTCATGTGTATCCATGGTAAGAAAAGCATGCAAGAAAGCACAAGATGCAGATGGAGATCTAGGCTCCATGACCAAAACTACAATCACCCTTTTCAACTCCTTATTCCCCTTTATAAACAGCATGGTGCATCAATGTCTGGCTATACTATTGATCATGGACGACAAAATCCTCTCCATGGAAGGCCGGATCGAGAGAATCCTGCCACCATCAGCGTGCTTGTTTGATGGTGTGGACAAGCTAGTGTGTGGTGCAGAATCTCTAACAGAGAAGGCGGATGATGTGCTGAACAAGCTTCCCACAATGATCCACAAGTTCCCTCTCCTCGAATGGGCAGTGGTCCATCTCATTTGGTTTCTCAACATTCTGGTTCAGTTAGTGTGCAAGAGAGTGAGGGGGAAGGAGGTGGAGAATAATGCAGTGGAGCACACGAAGACGGTGCAGTTCGAGAAGCCGTACTCGTACGCAGATGCAGCAAGGAAGCACACAGAAGTGAGCAAAGCAGAGGTGATTCATCTGTCGATGAAGAGGCTGCAGTCTTGGAAAACAAGAATCAAAGCGCTTGAGGAGCCACTGTCAGCAGGGGATTCTCCCCATTATACTTCTTTCCAGTCAGCCAATACGTCTCCGGATTCGGATGAGAGCCTCATCCATCCCTTCACGTACAAGGAGATACTAGAGAAAGACAGCAAGGAAGAGAACCAAGAAGAGAAAGGTAGTGTACACAAGGAGGGGTATGGGGAGGAGGAGGAGAGCAAGTGCTATGTAGCAACTGAACTAGTTAACTAAACCACCTGTTGTTGTTTTTTGCATGCAACCACCATGAGAACAAGCTCAAGCATAGAGTAAGTGATGCTACACAATCATTGTTTGTTGTTTTTGTTTTTGTTTTTATACTGTAGTAGATGCTAGTAATACTGTTGTGAAATTATATTTGTACGTAGTTAGGATATATGTATGTGTTGTTATATTTATAGACATTAATTCCTACAAAATGCAAAAGATCAGTCATGCCCATTTGTGTATACAGATTGTGATGGTTGTACGTAGCATGCATTCTTTCTGGGAATGAAGCAGGAGCTCCCTCATTAAAATCACGTTTAAAGAAGCATACTCTAATAGTTCTCTCTACCGCATTGCCTGCCTCCTGCTTCAACTTGTGTTTATGAAATGATTTATATGGTCTCAACCAACACCCTTGTTCCTTTAGTAATTCATATTTGCTTTTTACATTAATGAAAGGTAATCCCAATTCCCTTCGCATTTTTTTCCTTTCTCAACAAATAATAGAAATTGGAAAGAAAAAAAATATTCCTTACTTATTAAAAAGAAACTAAAAATAGTTTCGCCCACCGTGGGGCTCGAACCCACGACCACAAGGTTAAGAGCCTTGCGCTCTACCAACTGAGCTAGACGGGCTTTTTGTTGAGAATTTTTTACTTTAAAAACATAAACGTATAATAATGATTTACACCATATTACTCGATTGTCATTCACTATTTGTAGGGATGTCAATCGGGCTGGCCCATCGGGTTTCGGGCTAACCCTATCGGGCTGCGGGATATTCGTCCGGGTTAAATCAGGCTGAATTTTTATCGGGCTAAAAATTCTTGAACCTAACCCTAACCCACTGGTTTTCGGGCTGACCCGTCGTGTTGGCAAGATTTACGAGTTTATTTTTGTAAAGATTTTCTTAAAATATTTTAACCCCTTAAACAAAATAAAAAAGAAAATAATGAACCAACATAAATAAAAGACATCAAACAACAATATCTTCGCAAGAAAATAGTGATAAGTGGATAAAAAGGTTGTCCAATCATAATTTGAAAAGAAAAAAAACATCAAGCCTTATATACCAACTAATTTAAGTAATAGAATTACATTCTTCAACATATAAAATAATAAAATAGGGATTATAAAATTAAATGTAACTTTCACTTGGGTGAACATAACAACGAGAGGCTAAAGGTGCTTGAAATGAAGAAATGATTATGTATGTTAATTAAGAGAGTGACGAGTGAAAGACAATGAAAGAGGAAGAAAAGAGGAATTTTTCGATTTGAAGGTAACGGATTACATTATTGGGAGAGATAGATGAGCTTTTGTGTGATAAAAATTAGGTCTAGGGAATTAAGTGTATAATTAATTGGCATAGTAGGATATAAGTAATATTAGAAATAATGAATAAATATTATATATATATTATTAAATTGCCGGACCTACGGGCCAACCCGCAACCCACCGATCTTAGCCCGTTCGGGCTGCCAACCCGTCGGGTTCAACCCGTTCGATTAAAAATAATTTCGGGTTGAGATTTTTTTACCCTAACCAGCATTTTAATTCACCGGTTTCGGGCTGACCCATCGATTTCGAGCTTTATTGACATCCATAACTATTTGTATCACCTGTATAATTCAAAAAAACAAGAGTTAGTAAAATGAGATTCTCATCTAAAACAGGAAAATACTCGACAAAGAGAGTGGAGAATTGAGATCGCGACTCATATTGCATGCAGAAAATGCAACTTAAATAAGATAGCGAGAGGTGACAAACACTTGCCGAATAACAACACAACACACAAACATGGAGATGAATGTAATGTGATTAACGATACAGCTGAATCCCATGATTTACAACCAACAACTATTCACACCTATCTTCCTTCTACTGTTAATATTACACCAACTAATCCTAGTGTTGAAAAACCAATCAACCTCTGGACTGGAGAGAAAGTACAACTTTACACCCATATTCTAACACTGGTACATCGAGAAACTCTTGTTCTTCCACCAAAAACCCCACACCTTACTGCTAACTCTTCTTCTCGAAACCGTCTTCGACAACACCTTTGGCTCTTCGCTGCTGCTGCTCCCCGACTGCGTTAGTGCAGGTGGTGTATCACGTTGCCGCTGCTCTCGGAACAACATCAGTAGCTTCTGCGCCTTCTGTTTCCCTCTCACTGTCCCATTCACTGAAATGGACACCAATGAAGGTATCACGCCTTCTTGAAGGACCATTTGACTGCACTTCTCGCTTGCATTGCACAATATCACAAGACAAGCCACGGCTTGTTCTTGTTCCAAGGCCTCGCCAACATCCAGAATGGTGGCAAGTGAACTGATCAACCCGGGACTCCTTACAATATCATCTCTTGCTGTGTCACTTGAAGCTAAATATATTAATACAGCAATGCATTTCTCCGTCCAGGTTTGGTCGCTGGGGTGCGTGATGAGAGCTTGGAGGGCATCAATAATGCCAGCTGACAACAGGTGAGGAATATTCGCCGGTTGACTTGATATGTTATAGAGTGTGTGGAGAGCATCAAGTTTACATTGCTCATGAGTTTCGTTCTTAAGAACCCAGATCAAGAAAGGAACAGCTTCCGTGGATCCGATAATGGACTTGGCCTCCTCAAGGCATGAAAGATTGAGGTAAAGAGCCGTGGCTGCTCCAACAGAAACGGTGTCAGCAATCATGTTCTGTAGTGTTGGAAGTACTCCTGATGCCAACATCAATTCTTTGTTTCTGAAAAGCACAGTAAAAGCTCAATTACATCAGCATCCTCGCAGTTAAACTATACACGACTCGAGCTCTCAAAATATAGTGGTAGGGGGTGAAAATGTGCCAGAGCATTTTATTTTTTTTCAAGATAGATTATAGTTTTAACGATAGTCATTAGATTTGACTTGAATGGGGTGAGACTGTTCGTGTTTAACCAGTTTATCTAGTGGAGTTACTGAAAGCTACAAGAAGTGTGATATAAATCATAGAATACCTGTTATTATTTACAGCAAGGTTAAAGAGAGCCATAGCCCCCATTTCCTGAGCTGTCCCATTCCTGGCAGAGACGGCTCTGTCGAAAAACTGAAGCAATGCTTCAACAAAACCATTAGCTCCCATATAAATCCTGGCTTCTTCATCATCTTTTAGCAAGTGCCTTATTTGCTCTACCACTTTGCATTTCTTTATCAAGTCATCCTCCTCCTCCAAGATCCTCAAATAACCCTCATATTTGTCGAAGACATTAATTTCACAATCATCCTCCTGAGCAGAAAGTGCTTCCTCTTCATTTCCTTCAGCCTCCTGAATGGTCCCACTGTCATTTAGAGGTACCACCTTAGCACCCTTGCACTTGCACGAACCAACACTGTCTAATGACTTCGAATTTGTTGAATCACTCTCTGATAACACTAGCCTCCAATAATTAAGGTCAAGGGACTCCGGTGGCCCATCTGGAACAGGGATTCCGTTCTGTTCACACCAACTAGCCACCAAACCTTTGACACAATAATTTGGAGTTAAAGACACGTGAGGGAGCTGCTGTTGAGTTTTAGGACATGTATTGTGCCCATCACAGAACCATTTTTCAATGCAAACCCTTTCATATGTTTGCCCAGAAGCTATAATAACTGGATCATACATTAATTGCAACGATATTGGGCATCTTAACTCTTCTGGAGGGACTGTCATCTGATCTGATCTACGAAAATTTGACTTGAAATTAAAAGAATTAAGTTTTAAAAGTTGCCGATCAAATGCGCAGCCATTGCGGCCCAGCACAATAACATCATCCAATGATCCCTGGACAGTAGGCGAGCAAGGTGTTGAACCTTGTGAATCATTATCATCTGATAACTCACTCCTGAACAACTTTGAATACTTCCTTATGAGATGCAGAAGATATGCAACGATTGACTCTTTTCTTTTGTCTTCCTCAGTGCGGGCTCTGTCTATGAGTTTCTTTAAAGCCCTCCTCTCCCTAAGTGCAGCTCTTGAAGAGGTTATACCCAGTTTAGAAGCAGCTTGGTGAAAGGATTCAAGCTCATTATTGTCATATGAATTGCTGTTGAAGTTTCTTCCTTGCTGGAGCAATACAATGATCTCATCACCAATTTGCTTCTCCCCAGGATCAAGTGCAAACTCAATCCTTCCAAGCTCAGCTAAAATCTCAGCAATCTGAAAAAACACACTATTCGGATGAGAATTCAAGAATGAACCATGGAAGCACTGTGTGCAAGCTTGGGGGAAAAAACTCCTTAAAGTACAACTTTGAGAGTTGGAATATTCATAACCCCAAATCAGAGAAACAATTACATGGATGCATCACTAATCAGCCCCTATAACCAGAAAAAATAGAGTATGCATAAGTTCTTACAACAACTAGTTATTCAGTACTCAATAATATAAATCCTTTCGCCAAAGACTACAACATCAATATTTTCAGAGGATCAAGTAGAACAACTATTCACCATCCCCAATTTTTATTATTCTTGGAAACGAAGACACAAAAGTCTCAACCATCAAAGCTCGTATTTAAGATTAGAAAGACAAAAATAAAAGTAAATATAATCTTGCACCTGAACACCAATAGCTTGTGTAACTATATCTTCAACCCGATTTAAACTATCTTCTAGCGCAGATCTTGCCTTCTCAAATTTCAGAACAACAGAGTCTCCAGTTATCGCCTGATAATATTGAAAAAGTGAAAAGGTCAGTCCCAGTTGCAGGTATGCTTTCAAATAGAATTGCAGGCTTGCTTTCATATCTGCCTGGAGGCAAGTGAAGTAGTGAAAACCAAGAAAGTCTTGAAAGGCACATTAGCATTAAGATATTCCTCAAACAGCTGCAGTATAAAGTATAAACTTCAATGGAAACCAATAAGCACAGTGAGGAGCACTCGTACCAAGTAAAGTTTACTACACTCTGCACAATGTTGAAGAATATTCTTTGTCTTCTCGAGTGCAATGTGCAGAGCACATAGTGCCTGAATGCCTGATGTGCTCCTTGGTCTAGCTGCTTCTAGGTCGGGAAAAATCGACAGCACTTTCACATACATGATGCACATGCTCTTGCACATCTCGCCATGTAACTGCACCAATAGCATATAATGTCAAACATACTAAAGACAAGAGCACTAAAGTTTTCCAAAATTGGGAATCCACCATGAAAGAAACACTTATACCCAAGTTCATCCGATACAAAAATAAAGATACTACAAGCAGAAGAATTCATCGAAAATGGAAGCTCAATGGAGCTACTATAACAATCGAACATGATGCTGATACAAAATTACTAGCAGTCAAACACAAAAAATTCATGTTTTAATATAGCTACCATGAGAAAGACCTCTAGGAATTTGCACACCATACCTTTGGTTCACCAATGGAGATTAAATTTTCGTCAATCTCAGAAACATCCATGTTCAAAGTGGGAACAACAGTCTAGTTTCAGAATGGATTTCGCAAAACCTGGAGAAAAGCGAAGATAAAACTTCTAAGAGGCATTCATAATTAGAGAAATATGCACAACTCGTTAACCTCGCAAAAACGCATACAACTTATCTTTTTCGTTACACAGTTCATTATTCGAAATAGCAAACTATGATGACCCAATATCTTTTTACCTTGTCACATCAGCTTAGTAAAACGAAATCATTAATAACAAACAATGATTAGTCATCAATGCCAATTTCAGAAAAAGAAAAAGGTTAGTTAAAACCCCTTCTTCATAGAAGTTAATAACTAATGAAAATTGCAAAGACAAATTCGAAGCTCTTAACCGAGAATCTACACTTAAACGACATCAATATCCAAGATGGAAGAAAAAGCACTAAAATAAGGATGTAAATGGCAAATGCGAGTTCAACATCACAATACAAACGAAACTAGCCATCATCTGATTCTCTCTTTTTTTTTCTTTCCATTTTTCCCGAAAACAAATGGTAGATATATAAAAAATTTTAAAAACCACAAACATCCCCATCTGTAAACATAAATATCCCCATACTTATAAAAACCTCCACCAATTCCCCGGCAATACATTACATTGAAACAAAATACGAGACCAGTAAGAAGTGATTTCGGATTGCAACCGTAGAGCCGTACCAAATCAACCAGAAAAGATCCAAGGAGGCTTCATCAAACGAACATGAGAGAGAGAATAGAAACGGCAATGCCGAGAATTCAATGAACTTTCAGGACACAATAGCTTTTCAAGTCTGGATCACCAGATTTTTAGTGAGAGAAAGAAAGAGGGGTGGGAGATGCAGGTGGGAGAATTAAGGACAGGGTGAGGGTTTTTACAGTGCGCAAGGGGACGTAAGTGAAAATAAATAAATAAGTGGAGAAGGCATTCACTGAAAATGATGCGATGCGAGGGACTAAAACGGAATTTCGAGAACCGAGATGGCCTCCCCGGTTTTGCAGGCCGACATTTGCCGACCCCCGCTCGTTTGTCGATTAGCAGATCTAACGTTTAATGTCCATTTTGCCCCTCAATCTGTAGGCTGGTCGTAGACTCACTCTTAAGAGGTAGTTTGTTAATTAATCTCAGTACTTAACGATAATCCCTTGACTTAATTAAGTTGAAAGCAACAGGTATTTTCCCCACTTCCAATATTGACACAAAACATAAAAGGAAAATTAATAATTATTGGTGAGTGTTAGAATAATTTTATTTTTTTATAATAAGAGTAATAAATGGAATATACTAAGAAAAAAGAAAATAAGATTGATAAAGTGAGACTGTGGAGTACATATTTTAGTAAAATTATCGAATTAGGGTTCGAAAGATAGTTTAATTGATAATTAAATATCCAAAATATGAATTATTAATTTAGGATTCTAAAAATTCTAAACTTCTCAATTAAGAACTTGATAATAAGGTTCTCAATTTAGATTTTTATATCTTTTTAGATTCGAATCCAGAGAATATTTTAAATTTTTTTTGTATGGTTTATAATCATAATAGGGAGTACATCATGGTAGGGGCTTACTACATCACTAAAAAGTCTAAAACACTTTCTTTCAATCAATAAAGATCCAAATTTAATTTCTTCCCTACTCAACATAAGAATAGCACAAGGGATTGTAAATGTTTTGAATAAAATATTTTTTTAATAGATATTTTTAATATTATATTCTTGGTTAAAAATGTTGTGACATAGTCAAATAATTAGATTGTACCTATCTAGACAAACAAAAAATGAAATGGCATGAGCAATTATTATCAAACCATGTGCTCATACATTTTGAATTCAAAAGAGAGGCGAAAAATATCCCAAGTCATACAATAGTAGAAATGATTGATTGAATTTTTTTATGAAATCATTAATGATGGTTGATTTCAGATTACCAATATGTTAAAAACTGTTGTGACATTATGATAGTGTTAATCACTTTTTGCAATTTATTTTTTATTTACTTTGGACTTATATGGAGTAATATATTTGGGAGTAACTTTTGACTTATATTTTGAGTTTTGATAGTCTCATACGCCGTATGTGACATGCCCCCGACTTTGAGATATTTCATAATTGTATCAGCATTTTGAAACTGTAAATTAACTAATATATTTATTTGTTCCTCGTATTTGATATTTGAGATCTAAGTCAATATTATATTTGTTGATCATGATAGTTCATCTTAAATGAAAACGATAAATAGGAATATTGAATTCGATATATATTCTTAAAATAATTAATGAAAATTTTACTACTAGGCATTAATTTGCTTATTTGGTGCGCAAAAACTATAAGATTCTATACCAAACAAAATAAGCGACAATTTGATGAGAAGGATGTTATTCAACGTTCCAAATATCGTAATTTAAACTTTTATTGATTTGATCACGTAATATTTTATGGATATTCGCATAATATCAGCTGTTTTCAGGGATAAAATATTAAATATATTTTTTAATATATTATAAATTATGTATGTCTCGAGATCAGAGTTTTATACAAAACGGAAATTTAATAAGAAAAATTTCACTTACAAACTGGTTGTTATTCACTAGTTTGTGCATCTGAAAATTTTTTGTTAGCAAGTTTGACATTAGGTTCAAGTTTGAGATATACTTCAACACTTAAGTAGTGTTGAATTTTAAATTCTTACGAAAAATTTTAAAAAAACAATAAATGCACAAGGATTATAGAGGTTCGGACACAAAAGTCATGCGTCCTCTCTAGGGATGTCAATAAAGCCCGAAATCGACGGGTCAGTCCAAAACCGGTGGGCTAAAATGCGGGTAGGAAAAAAAAATTCAACCCGAAATTATTTTTAACCGAACGGATTGAACCCGACGGATTTGCGGCCCAAACGGGCTGAGCCCGGTGGATTGCGGGTCGGCCCGTAGTTCCGACAATATTTAATAATATATATATATATATATATATATATATATATATATATATATATATATA
>JAPKLW010000537.1:243450-261252 GCA_026898455.1 Plectranthus barbatus
ATATATATATATATATATATATATATATATATATATATATATATATAATATTTATTCATTATTTATAATATTACTTATATCCTACTATACTCATTAATTATACACCTAATTCCCTAGATCTAATTTTCCGTCACACAAAATCTCATCTATATCTCCCAGTGACGTAATTTGTTACCCTCAAATCGAAAAATTCATCATTTCTTCCTCTTTCATTGTCTTCCACTTGTCACTTTCCTAATTAGCGTACGTACTCATTTAATCCTTTTAAATACCTTTAGCCCTCGTTGTTATGTTCACCCAAAAAAACTATATTTAATTTTATAAGTTTATAAGTTGAAGAATGTACTTCTATTACTTAAATTAGTTGGTATATAAGGATTGATGTTTTTTTCTTTTCAAACTATGATTAGACGACCTTTTATCCACTTATCACTATTTTTTTGCGAATATATTGTTGTTTGATGTCTTTTATTTATGTTGGTTCATCATTTTCTTTTTTATTTTATTTTAGGGGTTGTTAAAATATTTTATGAAAATCTTTACAAACATAAACTCATAAATCTTGTCAACCCGACGGGTCAGCCAAAAAACCAGTGTGTTAGGGCTAGGTTCAAGAATTTTTAGCCTGGTAAAAATTCAGTCCGATTCAATCCGGACCGAATAGCCCGAAACTCGATGGGTCAGCCCGATTAACATCTCTAGTCCTATCTTTAAACCTTAAGGCTAGAATACACAAAGCTTCATAATACAAGGGTCCTCACGATCTATCGCAAGCTCATGAATGTCAGTGTCCATCAGTTCACTTGCTCACTCGCCCAGGTCGTTGCTTCCTCTGATTTGCAGATTTGGTGTGTGGACAAACCACGCAGCCTCCTCCTCTGGCACTTGGGAACGTCGGGGTACTTCCTAGAACCGTCGATCACATTGGATAGACGCCCGTAAGAATCACAGCTTGGAGAAAGAATGTGATTGATGTGTTTTGACTTGGAGAGTAAGAACACCAAGATATAAACTTGTGCATAAAAAGTAACAAGTCTCGTGTCCAAAGACGATACACGTTAAGCTATGGAATAGCCTCGAATGTATTGAAACTTTAAAATCTTTACATCACTTTAAATGTTCGGTGTTTCAGTA
This sequence comes from Plectranthus barbatus, assembly GCA_026898455.1. Classification (NCBI taxonomy): domain Eukaryota; kingdom Viridiplantae; phylum Streptophyta; class Magnoliopsida; order Lamiales; family Lamiaceae; genus Plectranthus; species Plectranthus barbatus. The sequence goes on from JAPKLW010000537.1 coordinate 244,585, forward strand.
ACCTCTCTTCAGGGACACTTCGTCTATTTAGAGACAGTGTGAGAGGTTTGAAATTGTAGCCATTTAGAGACAATTTGGATGAAGTCCAATCAGACGCCTCTCTTCTACAAACGACATGTTGCTTTTCAAGAAAGTTTGCACCTGCTCCTACTTTTCTGATGTAGGAAGTTGACATCGTACGGTATATCAGAACGGCTCTTCTAGTCAGTCCGAAGAATTACTTTAAGTAATCTTCATTCTTAAACTCTGAACTTTAAGAATATTTTCTTTTGACTTATTCTCTTTGTCTTCGTCCGCGAGATTGATAGTTGTGAGTAGAACTGGTCAGTTTCATGCTAGTGACGTCAATCAATTTTCTTCATTTTGGTTTTCCAAACTGGTACTCATGATTGTAGCCAGTTTCTACTATCACCATACAAATCTCAAACTGGTGGACCACTTTGTCTTGATATCCTAAACAGAACTTTACAAGTTTGAACATACTAGAGACACTTCTAAGTTGGTGGTTTCGATACAACTTTTTGACACATCAAAACATAACAATAAGGTAGGAATACTTCCTACTAAATGTATGTTGAACTATCAGTTTTGTTTCAAATTTATTACGAAAGCAATAGTTCAACGATAAGAATTTAAGAAAATTTCAATAATTTGTAACATATTTGGATGTTGACATGTAATTTTATAAACGACTAAACGTTGAGTGTTGTATAGTGAGACACATTAACTTTCCGATATTGAATTTTTGCTCCTGTTATAAGTTTAAAATAAGACTAATAGTTTGAATTTGGCATATATTTTAGTTATATGAAAAATGTTCAATTATATTCCAAACTATGCACGTGTTTATAAATTTTATCCCAAATTATTTGAATGTTTAAATAAGTGCCGGTATGAAAAGCTATGTATTGTCAAAAATCAAAGTCCTATACAATTAGTTATCATACCGATCATTAAGATTCAAAAATTTAATTTGCTCAATTGGATTTCCTACAATACAATTAACTTTTCATTGATTGGAAAAATAATTTGGAATATACTGACATAATTTTAAATAATATACGTATTTATTTAAGCATCCGAATAATATGAGATAAATACATATAACTCAAAATATAATTGAATCATTTGCTTTACTACTATATATAGTCCATAATATATTTAAGAAAATTACAATAATTTATATTTTACTTAAACCTATTATCTTTTATTAATTTGAAAAAATGGAGGGGCAGTTTGGTAAATGACAATTAATATTGATATTTGTGTGATGAGGGGATGCCCTCCCACCTCCTCCCGAGGGGTACGGATTGTTGCGCAAGTCTATGCGCAGTCCACGTGGCCTCCCGGAGTTTTCAATTATTGATTTTTCACCCCTATAAATTTTGTAGTGAAAAGTTTAAATAACATATTTCACTATATTATAACTCTAAATAATCACTTTTACATATACAATCAAATAATGACCAATTTTCAAAATTACCTTCACTTTTTCATTAATAATGGTAAATTTTTTAATTTGGATTCCCACATATCAAAATAAATCAAATGAAGTGCAAATGCTATCAAAATTGGTAAAATTAATTGTCAAATGATCCAACCACAAACAATTTGACTAATATATTTTATATTTAATTTATTTATTTCATCAAACTACTTTTATAAGTTGTCGCAAACAACAACAATTAAATTCAAATTTCATCATTATATTCTATGGGAAGGTCTTAGGTTAGGCATGCCTAAACGATTTAGGCGGATTTTATCCATTAACCTAAGCTAAACACATCTAATATATCCTAATTGGGAATTAATAAACTATATTTGGAATGGGTGAACCCATTTGGGTATGAATAAAACCCTCCTAAACCGAGTTTTTGCCTTATTCTATAAATGAAGTAACAAATTCACTCTCACAAATAAGTACAATAATACTCAATCTCTCAATTTAAATAGCAAATACCATTCTGAAAATTAAAGAATACATTATTCATTAATGTAAAATAATAACTAACATTAATGTCAAAACCAAATTAGGTAAATATATTTTCAATTACTAATTTGAATAATTAACTAATAACAATTGAATTATTAAACAATGACTCGGGATATTTGTGATAGTTCACATAATTTTGGCTAAATATTGCATATGTACATGTTGGTGGCTATTTAAGGTTTTTATTTAGGAAGTTTATCCCAACTTATTTATATTAAGAAAATTTACCTTAATTTTACTCTTAACAATTAAAAATATCTTAGCTGACGAGATTAAAAAAGATAAGTTGATTCATAATCATAATTTATGTTTAATTAACGTATGATTCAACTTATTTTTAATCGCATAAATCATCTAAAGTATTTTACTCCCTCCGTTCCGGCTTAATAGTCTCATTCATTTTCAGCACAATAACTAAGGAGTGTGAATGTAGGATTAGTTGAGTGGAATTAATATTTTATTGTTGAATGTGAAAATGTTACCATTTTAAAAAATGAGGTTAATGAGTTCGGACAGACAAAAAATGAATGCGAGACAATTAAGTTGAGACGGAAGGAGTAACTAATAAAACTAAACATTATAGTAAAATTTATTGATACCCTAATTCATATGATTGAAAATATATCCATGCAGCAAAAAAAAACAAAAATAAAATTTAAAATTAATAATATATAAAATTTACAATTCTTTTTTAAAATACGAGTACATGAATTTAAATTTAAATAATACATTTTTATTAAATGGGAAAAAAAAATTACAGCATTCCCTTGTTAGTTGAAAAGCCCCACCCAGATCCATAATTCTAGGAGCCACTCAAAATTTATGGGGGTGAGGGTCCATACGTGTAATTAGCATAGAATTTGCCGGTTAAACCGAAAAAGAAAAAAAAAATCACTCCACACGTGTGGGAATTGGGCCCAGATTAATTTACGGTAAATCGTCACAAACAAAAGCTCTAAGTTAAAAGTTAGATCTAATTTAAATTATATTTATATAAAAAGTTAATTCCTTTGATTAAAGTTTGTGTGATATTTTAACCGTGGATATTTACATAAAAAAAATCCGTTACATAAAAAGTTTTGAGATGGATTCTTATTTTTCGATTGAAAAAAAAAAAAAAAAGAGTGTGTCAAGATATTTCACAATTAGTGTAGAGATAAGCTTTTATGATGTTAGGAAAACTCAACCACCACCAAATAATCAAAATTTGGGAGATAGATTCACACCAAATTGCTCCAAACTTAACATGGAAATGGATTTGTACCAAATTTGGTGTCGGTGAATCTCTACATCTATATATATATTAAAACAATACCGGATTCTTAATATGGTAATTATAGTTGCATTAATGATTCATTAATTAAACATCTTAGTTCATTAATTAATAACTAAAATTAAGTTGTGATATTTTTGGACATAATTGATAAATATGATTGGATTTATCACTAATATATTAAATACTTATTTATTTGTGTACAATTTTTTTAATATTTATTATGATTAGTAAGTTTATAATTTATTTAATATATTAATAATTAACTTAATTATAAAGTTTATTTAAATGTTTTAATATAATATTTAATTTAAATCACAAATAATTTGAGAATCACATGATTTTATATACTAGAACATATAATTAAATAAAATAATTTTTTCTTAACTATTATTAATTAAGCAACAATAATTACAAAATCTTATAAATACAATATTCATACGGAATAAATCCTAAGTTGATTTATATATGAATCCAATTCAAATTTAATTATATTAAAATCATAATAAATTTTATTAATATTTAGTTTTAAAATGGTGGATATTAAATAGAAAACAAAATTATATCAATATATTGGGATTATTATTACGTTAATGTTTACTACATTTATAACTTTAATTAAACAATTTAAAATCACCAAATCAACATATCAATTAGGAGATTACAATTGATTTGGTCTACAATATTCCAAATTTAGTTGATTTATAAATATGAATACATGATTTTGTAAATTAAGGAAGCAAATTCATCATGATTTTTGAATAAGTTATTAAATTAAACAAAATCCTTAAATCATGGCAAGATATGATCAAATTTCGGACCTTCTATTTTTATATTTGCACTATAAATACGAGTCTCTTATTTTCAATTTCACAAGTTCTCTATCTCTTTCAATGAAAATTTAAATTATGTTTCTTTGTTTAGCTTAGTCTTCTTTTATTTTATTGTTATTGTAGATCATATTATTTGGTCTCAAATTGAGATTCGAATAATGAAGAGTATTTTGTAAAGAGGAAGACCAAGATAAAAGAATTCATATTTGCTCGAAGTTTCATGTTTCAATGTGAGGGCAACACATGATTGTAGTTTGCATTGTATGGTTTATCATATTTCATTTAGTTATTTCTCTACACTTCATTACTTTTCTTTTACTTTTTGAGTTTTTATGCAACTTTCTTATCCATATGATACAATCAAACTAATTTCATGATTCTTTATAAAAAAACCTAAATTGAATGCATAATTTTTAATTAATTGGAAGAAGATTATTTAAAATATTAAAAAAGTTTAAAATAACATTATTTCGTATTATGTAAAAGAAAAAACATTGCATGAAATTTCAAAGCGATCACGAATATAATTAAATTGAAATAAGTATGAAGAATATCTCAATAAATATAATAAAGAAAATTATTTATAAAATAATATTAAATTAAATCGAAATGTGGCAGCAAATGAAATGAAACGTAATAACAACCAATCAGATACAATATATTTAAATAATTAATAAAAATATTAAATGAAACAACAAAATATTTGTAAAAGTAATAACAATCTTATTTTGTGACTTTATTTAATTAAATATCGATTTTACTAATCATTTAGAATAATAAAAAATTGGACTAAAAAGTGCTATTAAATAAAATAAATAACAAAAGATATTAAATGAACTGCAAAATGATTGCAAACATAATAGCAATATGATTTAAATATAAATTCGATTGATCATTTGAGTTTAAACTAAACAAATTAATGTTATTTATTATTAAACAAAATAACAAGTAAGAAAATATTAAATAAAATCATAAAATAATCACAAATATAATAGTAATTGATCATGTAAAATCAATCGCCATTATGATGTTATTTATTGATTTGATTAATCATCATGTTTATTAAGAAAATTTAATAAAAGACTATTAATAAACTATGAAAAAATATATTTTTTTTTAAAATCCTTCTTGTCTAAGTTTTTAATTTAATTTTGTACATTTTAGTATTACTAATATTCACACAATTAATTCGTTTCCTCACATAAACGCATGAGAATATAATATTCCTCTTAAAAATAACTTAATTCATTACACCAACTTAAAATATGAATTATAAAAAAATATAATTTTATAAAATAAGAAAGAAAAAATTAGATGATTATTAACTCAAAAATATCAATGAGATTGAGTGCATGACTTTTATTAATCAAGGACATATATTTACATAATTATCAATTTATAAATATTAATTATATAATTATGGCAACAAATCATCTTAAATATGAAGAAAAATGAATAAGAAATATTACTACTATCTCCGTCCCATTAGAGTAGTCTCATTTCTTTTCGGCACGGGAATTAAGGATTGTGAGTATAGTAGAATTAATATTTTATTGGTGAGTGTTAAAAAATTTGTCATTTAGAAAAATGAGACTATTTTATGGGACAAAAAAATGAAAAATGAGACTACTCATGCACGACGGAGGGAGTATTATTTATTATTATAATAATAAATAATAAATTAAAAGAAACACAAAATGGTTGCAAATATAATAGCAAATCGGATATATAAGTAATTTATTTAATCAAATACTGATTCTTTATGTAAATGATAAGATGTATCACATAATGTTGTTAAAACAGATTGGAAAGGTTTGAACTACATGTAAAATTATTAATATTTATTTCAATGTTTAAGTTATTTTGGAATAATGAAATTAATGGAGCGACAAGGTGGAAGAAGAAATATATTGATGATCATATAAACTTAAGTGGAGAGAATAGCGAAATGAATGAAACGAATGAATGAGAATCGAAACGTGTGTTGCTGTTACAGTAGTCAACGATAAAATATGAGTTTTGTAACGAGGAATTCATATCGTAACGTTATTTAGCCAGAAGAAAAACTCACAATACATGTAAATAGTACGATTCTATATCGAGCTAATATGAGTTATATGCACTATTGGGGATCAAAATAATACCAGATGAAAGCAAACATAATTGAGATTATTACGTGAGCCTCATAAATAATATGAATAAAGTGAAAAATAACCACCATATTATAACATCATAATTGAGTATAGTAAACAAATTACGAGAGAGTTAGATGGGTGTACAAATTTCTAACACATTTGAGAATAACAAGTCAAATTGCATGTCAAGGAGTTTGATGTCTAAGTTTAATATGCATAAAGTATGCATCCATACATATGGTTAAATATTTATCCGATCATGTACAAAAATAACTTACATCACTACAACAATTATAATAGTTTGTTTTAGTTCTAAAAAATTGACAGAGAAAAAGAATGAAAGGTTAAAAGCTTTAGATTTTTTAGTAATAAAATACTAAAAGTTTTCACACACTAATAAATACTCCCTCCGTCCCGGTGAAGTAGTCTCATTTCTTTTCGGCATGGGTATTAAGGGTTGTGAGTATAGTGGAATTAATATTTTATTGATGAGTGTAAAAAAATTTGTCATTTTAGGAAAATGAGACTATTCTATGGGACAAACAAAAAAGGAAAATGAGATTACTTCAATGGGACAGAGGGAGTAATAAATTATAATAATAAAACTTATCAATATCAACAAAATAACATATATATAAACATTGTTTGAATTAGAAACTCATATGAGACTAAAAATAATATATAAACATTGTTATGAATTAGAAACTCATATGAGACTTACAAATGAAATTTAATAAATTAATTAGAGTAAATAAAATGAATGTCATGATATTATCATATATAAATAATAAATTAATTTATGTTATATATGTTATCGTATAACTTTATAATTTATATGTTATAAATATATATTATTTCAATACATATAATTAAAATTTCCACGCATCGCGTGGGGTGCAATACTAGTTTTTACTTTAACATTATTCCAAGTAATAATTGCTTAGCATTTAAACATTATTTACCTTAACTGAATTTATGTATTTTTAGCAATATTTTGTTTTAATTGTTGATGGGATGGGTTGGTCTATGGTTTAATTTTGATTTAAGTCCTTTTTTATATGGCATCAATAAAAGTAAATATATCACGTGAATAATTTATAGTTGCTGTAGGCGAAAATGAGTGATTTGAAAAAGGAAAATAAGAGAGAGTGATTCTTAGATGCCACATTTTTAAGAAGTTAAACTAAATAATAGTAAGTCTTAAGTTTTCATATCAATAAGGATTAAATTTGGTGGTAAATGTTAGCGAATTTTAGTGTTTTGCTGAATGTTAAATCGTCAGTCATTGTCAAATTTATGAAATTGATTAAATAAATCCGATATTATAATAAATGTATACGTTTATTTAGTATAATAGTTTGTGTACGGTTAATCAACAACTTGAAAACTTGCAGAATCTTAATTAAGAAAATGGATCATCCACAACTAGAAACTAAGATGGCAATTGTGAGAGAAGTGAACCAACTGATAGAGAAAAGAATTGACCAATTGAGAAGAGATCAACTGACATTCAAATGGAACTGGCAGCTACGCATAAGAAGAGGACTAAAACATAGCTCAACTCATGGAGGATCAGTTGACAAATCCCGTCAAAATAGTGGTCACATCGTAAGGACCGGTTAAAGGACAGGAGAGCAGAATTGTATATATTCGTACAAATCTAAACCTGTAAAAGAAGAAGGATTATCTTAATTCAAATTGCAAAAGTCACTGTCCAAGAGAAAGCTATAAATACTCGAACATATATGAATGATGATATAGATAAATGAGGTGAGAATGGACATATAAGAAGAGGATAAAGAATATACAAGATTGTGAGCAAAGAATAGAAGAAACTCTTTCTCAAAATTTTTGAGTGATATGCACTCAAGATTTCAGTGCATCTTGGCACAAGAACATTATCTAACTAATAGACGAGACCACCAGATGCAGCCGAAGTGCAACAGGGTTTCAAGAACTACCTAGATCTACCTAGTTCTTATGATAATATTTATCTATCTAATATTTACTCACGAAGGAGACCCTTAACAAGAATGAAGTGTTGTTGTAAAGCATGGAATCTGCAATATGCACAACTGAAATTAATAAATTACCAGAGTCAGTGGAAGATATATTCAAATACTATGCACAATTCAAATTAGTAGATTTCGTTTATAGAGAACGAAGAGTAGACGCAGAGACAATCAGTGCCCAAACCACTATAATGTTTGGAGTATTATTATTATTTTCTTTATTTTTACTTGCTTTATTTATCCATGCACAAACTATTGGGATTTGAAACCCAACAACTAAACTTGGTTGTTGGAGTATATTTGAATATTGACTAAAATTTACTATAATATAAAAAGGTTTTTTTAATACTCCGATTATTTGAGACTGTAATGTTGAGTTTTGTATACAGAAAATATTTATTACAATGAGTATACATTCAACGTTATTTCCTATCTGTTAAACAAACTTACATGCGAGTAACAATGAAATCCTCTTATCTCACCGATAGGGACGATCATACAGCGTGTTGTAGATCGCAGAAGACAGTATGATCACTTGTCCTAGTGAGATATAAATATTATCACAGTCGAGACAACAAATGAAGATAAGTCTATCGGTATAGGTTGCAGCATAGTCGAAAAGAAGTGATCTGTCTTGATTACTTGATATGCTGGTACGTGCGGTTGCGTATTGATTGGAACACAGTGAGATGTATTCTACTGTTTGACATCAGAGAATACAAGATCTCGATCTTGATTGAGTCCAAACCCTAATGAAGGTTCAGGGGTATGCACGGGTTGACTGTTGCTTTGACTTGCCATGGTGGTGAGCCCGAGTAACGTGCTCGTATACTAGTTCGTGTATTACAGCCTGAGACTGGAGTTAGGTTACCAAATCCGAGTAATAGGATGGGGACATTCCCTGAGGAGCTCAATAACATTCATCGTGCTAAAGTCCCGCAGGCTGATTAAGTTCAAGCAGGGGTGATAAGGTTTGAGTGATACTGCTCAGGAAATAAGAGATTAATTAATTGTGGAAGCTTGTCAGAAGCTCCAATAAATTAATGTATGTACAGTAACCTTAAATATGGAGATTCTCAAGTAAATGCAGCCCGTTCTCATAACGTGGTAATAAATGGGTATGTCAGTATTAATTCTGTGGTGAAAAAGAATTCATATTAATTAATTAATTGTGTCCTGGTTTGTGCAAATGAGAATTAATTAATTCATAGGTCCACTTTATTATTTGCATTAGGTCCCAGGTCTGACCCAATTAAATATGCTGAAAGGAGCCCAGTAGCCCATTAGGGTTTGCAACCTTAGGTCTATAAATTGATAGTTCTCTCTCACAGTTCATCATCACAATTCAAATCAGTTGAAACCCTAGTCTTGTGAAAAGCTAAGCTGACACTCTGCTCAACTTTCCACTCAAATCTTTCTGAAATTTTGTGAGTTCTAATCACGAAACTTGAGTTTCCAACTCAAGTTATTCCTTTCCTTGCTTCTATTTAAGAGCACGAGGCTAAAGCTTAAAGCTGAAGCTACTTATTTGGTGAATATAACTTTCCAATGTTATATTAATAGCAATCAATATCATACTCTGGGATATTGATTATCACGGGCATTGCCAACATACTGAGTTCTAGAAAGAACAAGAAAACATCCAACCAACCAGGAAGAAGGTTGCGGGGTGCGTCTTCACTTAAACCTGAAGAAATGTCAGCTTACAAGAAGTTTCTAGGCGAGTGACGACAGCAGATCGAAGGATGAAGGTTTTCAATGGATTGTCTATAGATCGTAAGAAGACTTGTACACTGAAACTTAGTGGATTCCCGATTAAGTTCGGAAGAATGAACGTAGGACTTTGATTCTGAACCACTATAAATATCAGGTGTTCTTTACTCTTTTTATTTAAGTTTCTGTACACCAAGCTTCTTTGAAACCTTCAATACTTGTCTAAGTATTGAAGTGTATATCTTTGAAACTTACTTAACAATTCTCTGAGCCAAACTTACTTTTTTGATAACCTGAAACTAAGTTTCAGTCAGTTTTCAAATACAAGTGCATATTAATCTTATTTTCGCTGCACACTTACATACTCTAATTTCGGGATCAACAGGGGATCACGCATCTTAGTTATACTCTAGATCAAGCATAGTTAACTTTGGAGTTTTCCTAGAATGAATGACGGAAAATAGACTATACAATATTGGTACGAGTAGTACCTATCAAATCCTTCTCTCTCTTAAATAAAAATACATTTATTTAAACTCACACACCTAAATGTTCCCTGGAAGCTCGAACGTGTGACCACTTGGTGTAGGTAAGGTGCTTTCACCACTATACCCCAACAACTCATCCATGTATAGTCTCAAAATCTCTTTCATTCCGGTGTGGACCCGATTCATTCATATCACCGTCCACTCAAATAATGGAAGTCTTACGGGAGCTGCTCATTGACTGTGCTTCTTTGCACCGGCGATCACTTCCTGCTCCGGCATTAGATCACTACATAAATTATACTCGTGTTATTTAAAAAATACTCCCTCTGTCCCGATTATTTGGTCCATGTTTCCTTTTTGAGGTGTCCCATTTATATGGTCCATTATCTAAATTTAGTATTTTTTTTTGCATGTGTTTACAAATTTACCCTTATAAATTGAACATAACTAATAGAGTTATTATTAATAGTTATTACTAAATAAATAGGACGGAGGGAGTAGTAAATATAATAAATTCATAAGATATAATATTTCTTAGAAAAATGGCAAATATAATTTTTTTGTGATTATTTGTTGTCCACCTGTATAGAATAAATAAAATAAAAAAAAACAAAATTATCATTGTTGGGGTTTGATTTACGAAAGTAAATGAAGCTCGTAGAATCGTTACAAGGAACAACAAATAACAACACTAAAGCGGTAATCAACAGAAGCAAATTAAGGAAATCGAACATACAAGATAAATAAAGGCGACACGAATAGAATTAAAGCAATAAACCAGACAACTGAGCGTAGAAAAGTAGCGATTTTGTATAAATTTCAGCATAATTTTGGTACAGTTATTGGGGAGAAAACTGATACAAAAAATGAGCTTTCAGCCCCTATATATATATAGGCGACAAATGATAGGGTAAACCCTAGTTCTAACCCTAGTTGCCGCTAAGCTCGTGGTCGCCAGAAATCTTGTAATTGCTCGATATTCTTGGGATTGGTTAGGATTAGCAACAATTTTTCGCCGTCAGGTCCCTCCAGGGATTGATTTCTCTCCTCGATTGTAAGCTCATCGCCAGGTCGTTATTGACTCGGAGATGGGGTCGGTGGTGACGCCGACCCCGACCCTTAGAATATGCACAACCAAATCCTGTGAAAGGTCGTGGTCTCTCCTCGATGGTGAGCTCGTGTCGGGTCGTCATTGACCCGGAGATGAGGTCGGTGGTGACCCCTTAGGCTCTGCACAACCAAATCCTGTAGAAGGTCGTGGTCTCTCATCGATGGTGAACTCGTCGTGGGGTCGGTGGTGACTCCAACCCTTAGGGCTCATGGACTTCGCGAGTGAGTGGTTAAACTTCATGGGTTGCGGCGTCTTGGACCGATTAGACCTTTGAAATAGCATTTGAATTTGGGTCACTACGGTATGTCGCTAACAATTATTTTTTTAGTAATATTTTTTGAAGTAAAAAGTCAAACTATAAATATATACAACCAATTATTTTATTTAGATTAGAAAATCTTATCCTAAACTTTTCTACTAAAGCAATATATTTTTGCGCCAAATCTTATTAATTAGACATTAAAATACATTTTCTCTAGCAGAAAAAAAAAATTGAAAAAAAAAATTTCTAATTAAATATACTATAGGAAATATTTTTAGTGACTCGATATTCTCTTTGGGTAACGCGAAAACGAGGTAGCACCATTACCAACTTCAACTATGCACAATAACCAATGTGTATATGTGCATTGATATATGTGCCGGAATGAAATAAGACTAATGTTATGGGACGGAGGGAGTATATTACTTCCTCCGTCCCGTCATATTAGAGACGGAGGAAAATGCACAATAACCAATGTGTATTAGTGTAGAAGAAAAAATATTTTATTGGTGAATGAGAAAAATGTTGCATTTTTAGGTAATGCGACTTATAAATGAGACGGACCGAAAAGGAAAATGGTACTAATATGACGGGACGGAAGGAGTACTACATATAAGAACATATTTTTTTTCCTTGAATATTGTTCAATTGCAGGATGAAAATATCGAAATTGATTTTAATCTATATGCATATATAATGAATTCATCATCAACATTTCTTTTAGCGGAACTATTTTTAGAGCTACTATATATTTTTATAAGCAATTAAACACTGGAAAATCAACTATTGAAATAAACTTCATAATATGTCTAAACTGAAATATTTGTTCTATCAACATAAATAATTATTAATTGTCAATACATAACGAATAAGTGTGTATTAATAAATTGTTAAAAAAAATACATAGAATATATATTTAGGATATAAAATTAAAAACAAATTTATTTGCGTTTGACTTGTTTTAGAAATGTTTAAAAAATATTAATAGTGATGAAAGCTAAAAGGCGTTCAATATTGACCATCATAAATATGCATTAGCTGTAAGATGCAAGTAGTTTTAAATATACTTCATTAATATTTCTCTCGAAATCTTCATCGACTCGAGCGTTGAGGCGCTTTTGTGAATGCCGTCGTACGTCATTTGTATTTATTAGTGCTGTTATAATGCCACCTATATTACAGATCAAGAATGCCTAAAATAATGATGCATTATTTTTGTATGAATAGCATGCATAAAATCTTTTAAACTCTCTTGTTCATACATACAGTGGTAGATTCATAAATTTATTGTAGAGGGCTCTATCATGTTTTTCTTAAAATACAAAATTAAGAAAAATTTGAAAATAAAATAAAATTATGCTTATATACATTTTCAGTCCCCCGTACCTTTTTATTCTTCTTTTTTTAGTCAATTTTTCCTCCACACAATATGAAAATGAAGGGACTATACATAAAAATATTGGATCAATACACTATTAAAATCGAAAAAATTTCGAATCCAGCCCCCTTTATGTATATGTAGATCCGCCATTTGTTCATACATAAGTCTTTTATTTAAGTGTGGATCTCATCATGTTATTATCTGCTGATCACCTATCAAAAATCTTATAAAAACTGCTCATTATTTGTACTTCTTATACATCGACGAGCACTTTCTAATCCTATATTGGGTCATTACAATAAAAGTATAGCTATAACTCTTCCTAAAGAACAATGTAAACTGAATCAATATCAAAAGGAAGTATTAAAATAATGTTGTGTTTTATATAAAATTCTTACAACCACAGAGATTATCGTATTTATATACTATAATTCAATTTTGAATGGTGGGGAGATGCAGAAATTTATTTTTCGGATATACTAAATAAATTTATGCATCTGGACTGGAGTCGCATTCAAGCACACATGCAACTGATGGAATATTGAATAATCGATCATAAATAATTTCCTCGCTTTTTTAGGTATTATCATAGGCCATTGTGTCTTGGATTTTTCCCTCACCTAATATCTGGAAAATGATGTAATGAAATTAAAACAATTTTGGAAATAAGTTTTTGTGGTTCATAGTCTTCATTTATAATATCAATTGGATGCGGGTCGTTTTTTTTTCCTTACATTTTAATAATAAATATTTTATACAAAAAAACCTCGTATTAAAAAGTTTTGGATTTGATCATCCCTTGTTTTATCATATTCATTACTATTAAATTATGAAAAAAGGTAGTCTCATAAAGGTTAATTATTTACTCCCACTCTATTAGTTTTTTTTTTTTTTTTTTTTTTACGTTCCATTTATTAGTCTCATTACCAAAAATGGTAAATTAATCTACACTCATCAATAAAATACTAATTTATCTAATCTCTTTGTCATTAATTATTGTATCAAAAGTAAAGGAGACTAATAACGCGGGACGGAGGTAGTATATATTAAGCTAAATTTAATTTACAAGTTTGCTCCAGATTCAAATAATGAAATTTCAATTTAATTCATTTAACTAATGAATTACGCTAAATAAGCTCCAATAAATTTGAAATAAATCAAAGTTTGAATTGGTCAAGAATAGTTTAGTTCATTTGTTGAAAATAATATATTTTTAAAAGCAACTCGGAGTGCAAAAAAGTGGATGGAATGATTAAAAAGAAAATTACTCATTATAAATTATGTTGTTTTAATGATGGTTGAAAGTCATTAATCAATTATTATATGTATAGAGTTTATTACATTAGATTAGACCTGACCATAATATATAATTAATGTACAGATTTCAGAGTTTTAATATACTAGGTTTGTTGCGAATTAAAGTCTTAAACAACTCAAGAATTGACTGACTCAAGAAAAATAAGGTTTGAAGGATTGACGATGAGGGGGAATTTATCTATAAAAATTGAATAAAACTCCCATAAATTTTTGGATTGATCACGATCTAAATCACCTTATTATGGTGAAAATCATAATCCTTATAAATCAGTTTTACAAGAAAAATTTATTCCAATATAGTATCAAAATCAATAATACTAATGTTAAAAGTTAGGATTTACCAATTTCGCCTTAAACAATATGATTAGAAGCCATGTCAAACGTTGTCAACTATGATAATTACAAAGTTTTAAGTTTGTTTTGTAAATTCAAATTAACAATAGTTGATGTGGGACCCACAATATGACCGACAACGACCGCCACGGTCGCCCCTCCAGGGGCAAACCACATACAGATGCCTAAATCTGTAATTAATACTAGTATTAATTACCCTTAATTAAATTAATTATTTGATTGCTATTACAAATAGAGTCGACCTAAATAATTTAAAAAAGAATGCGGGAACAAATAAATTACTATTTAATCTAATAATAGAGACAAAGGTGTCACAAAAATCGATCTTTCAAACGTGGGTGCTGCCTGCTTATGTATATTTTATGAGCTGGCTGTATAGTTAGAAAACAATTATTTACCACATACAGTAATCTCATCATGTTTATTCAAATTAAATTTACAGTTACTATCTTTTGGAAACTAAAGTTGTTCATAATAATTAATCATAATTATGTAAATGGTGAATTGCTTTATTTATCATATATTCGTATTTGTATACGTGACATGCGTCTATAATTAACATCAACTAGTTAATTAATGAACAATTAATACAACTCAAACTTACCTTATTTTATCTCCGTCCTTACTTTAATATATATATATATATATATAGAAATAGATTTTCAACGAATCACAAAAAATATTTCACCTTTATATAAAATTTTTACAATTATATATAAATTTGAATAAAATACATATTGTATTATTATTATTATTATTACTAGTTTTCCTCCCGCGCGATGCGCGACACGTATATATTACTTTTAATAATTTATCAATAATAATAATTTCATTAAAATATATTATAGCTTATTAAATAAAATAAAATTGTAACTATTTCTTCTTGTAATCAAATATATTATAAAATTGATATTTTGAAAAGATTTATATTTATTTTAGATAATGAAATATTAGAATGTTATCGTTAGCACATGCATGATTGAGGCAAACTTATAACTTGATTTTTTTTTTCTACTTTTAATTTATTATAAAAAGATATAAAATCTTGAAGTTTAAATTCACCAAAATTTAACTTTTATATTAGTATTACAACTTAAATTATGCATAATATATATATAAGAAAAATATATGGATAGAATAACTTCTCTTAAAAAATTCTTTCTAATACAACGAAATTTCATAAAAAAATTGTTGTTAGCTATTTTAAGGTAATATTATATTTAGAAAGAGCTTTAATGCTAAAATTTAGTTTAGAATAAATAAAAATGAATCAACAATAGTCACCTATAAAAATCAATTATTTGTCCCTAGTTTAGGGTAGTAGTGAAAGTATTTTATATATGACCAAAAGGTCGTGAGTCTGAGCTTCTTAGGGATATCTGAGTGTGTAAGATCAAATAAATGCATTACTATTTTTTATAAAAAAAAGGAAAAAGAAATCAATTATTCGTCCACTACTTGGTGTAGTTGTGAAATCATATTACCTATGTTGATATAATTTAGTGCCCGAGTTTAACACAATGGTGTCAAAGATACAGTAAATAAAATGTTTGACACACGAAAGTCAAAGTATAAACTTTTAAAGAGTTTGACACAGCGGAAATAAATTTTTCACAGGTTTATTTTAATCATAAACCCAATGGTGCCTTATGGCAAAATAGCTTCACTACGAAAATAACTTTTCACAGTGAAAACAATATAGAATTTCTTCTTGGTTCACTCCCTTGAAGAAATTCTACAAAATAGTAAAACACAAAAGTTTGACACATGCAAAACAGAGTATTTTAACACACGCG
>JAPKLW010000537.1:271252-330287 GCA_026898455.1 Plectranthus barbatus
AACAGATTCAGAACTTTGACATTGAGAGGTCAAAGTTAAGCAGATAATGTTTGACATGTGAATGTTAAAGTTAGACAGTGAGAGGTCAAAGTTAAGCAGATAAGGTTTGACATGTGAATGTTAAAGTTAGACAGTAAGGATAAGATTACCTTCAACCTGTCAAAGCGAGGTAAGTTTGAAACCGTGTGTCAAACTTACTTATTCGCAGGTAAGTTTGACAACCGTGTGTCAAACTTACTTATTCGCACTTCACATTCTCCCCCTTAAGCTTATCCGACCTGTTACTTCACAGTAGGGGTGAGGAAAACCAAATCTAAATCGACAATCCAAATCGAACCATTGAATTTCGAGTAGTTTGGGTCAGTTCAAAAACATATATGATTTCGATTTGGGTTGGATTTTAGAAAAAATTTGGGTTATCTGTTTGGTTCAATTTGGGTTCGGTTACAACCGAACCGCAATCCACATACATATATAAATTATTAAATATTTTGTATTTATTCATATTATTATATATTTTATATCCAAATAAATTATAATTTTTTTTTACAAAATGCAGAATACAAAGTTACAAACCCAAGTTAGTAGTTACCCAATGAAACCCTACTCTAGACTCCCTCGCTCAATTGCTCACCCTCATGCCTCAGCCTCTCACCTCATGCACGCCGCTCAATCTATCCAGACACTTGCTCAATCCCTCACCCCTACTCAGCCCCTCACGCACATCGCTCTTTCTGTTCTCGGTTCGCCGTCCCTGTCGCCTCACGCTGCTCGCCAATTGCCAACTTGCAGCCTCGCAGCCCTCGCTCAATCCCTCACCCGCAACCCCTACTCAGCCCCTCTCTCATGTTGCTTTTTTATTATTGTGATTTTGACATTTTTTTGATATTTTTTGGATTTTTTTTCGGTTCAAACCAAAATCAAATTGAAACCGATGATTTAGTGCGGTCTAAATATTTTTATTCGGGCGGTTCAAGTTAAATTTTTAAAAATTTGCGAATTTGTAGTTCTGCGGGTTCAATTCTGATTTCAAACCGAACCGCCCGTTGCTCACTCCTAACTTGTGATAAAAAGATTATGAGTTTGAGCTTTCTCGGGTGCATCTAAGTGTGAGTTTAAATTAATGTATTGTTGTTCGAAAAAAGTCATTTATTAAACTTATTCTTAATCTCATGCTTAATTACTTTAATTTAAATTTGTAATGTAGTCGCTTTAGTTGTTATATATATATATAGGGATTGGATCCGGTGATAAAAATTTCCCCGTTATAAAATGATAAAGTCGCTTGATTACCTTTACAATGT
This sequence comes from Plectranthus barbatus, assembly GCA_026898455.1. Taxonomy (NCBI): domain Eukaryota; kingdom Viridiplantae; phylum Streptophyta; class Magnoliopsida; order Lamiales; family Lamiaceae; genus Plectranthus; species Plectranthus barbatus. Next base: position 272,557 of record JAPKLW010000537.1, read on the forward strand.
TGCTTGATTGTGTTTTAGTTGTAGCTTAGCGTTTTAATTGTTGCCTAATTAAATATTATCCATTGATTTAGATCTAATGGATGAGATTCATTCTTATTTTTAATATATTTATTTATTATTATATGATCCATCTATATATATATATATATATATATATATATTATACGCATAAACAATACTTACATAAAGAGTTTCATACAATAATAAGTGATTTGAATTAAATAAGAATTTATGTATTTTCTTCACAAAAAATTCAATTAATACACAAATGCAAATGAATTGGATTTAATATTTTATTCTTTCCCCTATAATATCAAGCAAGATTGTATATTATATTACTTTAGCAACTAATTATGAATGTCAACAAACACAAAAGGAATGGGCGGAATTTTTTTTTGAGGGTTCTGTTTTCATGTATTTATAGATATACAATGTTTTATTTATTAATTTATTTTTTATTTTTAAATATTATTTTTTGGATACTTTATTTGAACAAAAAGAACTTTGTAAAATTTTAGCTTCGTTTGGGCAGGGGAAAAAACTTTGAGAAGGGATATGCTTTTATATATATATATATATATATATATATATAAATTTGTAGAAATTATAATTTGAAAAAAAAACTTGAATTTAAATAAAAGTTCCGCAATAAATAAAATAGTAGAGTGTTGGTGGTACAAAAATTAAAACACTGAACAAAGACTGAAAAAAAAAATAGATTAGTTATAAATAAATTTGCATCATTTTAGGATAATATATGAATATAATATTTAGATTAATTTATTATTTTATCATGAGAGACTTATCAACTAACTCACCTCTTAGAGAATAAAGAGATTATTTTGTTCAAATTTTATAAATCAACGAAAAATGTACATAGGTTTCAGTTTTTAGTTCAAAATTAATTTATTTCAAGTTAATTTCTTTCACTTCTTAAAATTTTTACATGCTAATATTTACTTCAATTTTTGTTAACTTTGATTTTAAGTTTCATTTTTAAATATTTTTTAGTATCATAAATACTTTTTTTCTATGAGGTTATAGCATTAAGTTTCTAAAATAAAGTTCTTAAAAGAGTTAATGTTTAAAAGTTGATGGGTGTAATTAACCCAAATAGTCATAGAGAGTACAAAATGCTTCTCCTAAAATAGTTCAGTCATTAATTTAATTTTAATCCCTTAAATAAATAGATATTAAATTTATTTGAAATCATATCTATTATGAAAATAACATTTATTAACAAAACACAATGTTCAATAAATTTATTATTTAATCATAATATATTGTTTGTAATATCTCAAGTTAAACCTAAATTACATTAAAATAATGAACTAACTTATTACATAGGAAAATCAATTTACTGGAAAAAAAAAACACTTCATATATAAGATTATCAAAAGCAAGAGCCTTATATGATAAGCTACTGAATCTACTTTCCAAGCATGTCTTCGATTCCATCTTACTTTCTTTATCACCTGATAAGATTGCCAAAAAACAAAAAAAAAAAAAAACACTTTATGCAAATATATATTCAAGTACAACAGTTTAGAAATATAAAATGATACATGAAAGATAATTGAAAATAACTCATATGTTCTATGCAAATAAAAGATAATATTAGCAGAGACACTGAAACAACTGAATGGTATTCGGATTCTTCATTCATTGTGGAAGAAACAAATCTTTGACGTTCTTCTTTATAGCAAACAAAAATGAAACAATTGCATAAATTACAGAGCCTACAAAGTAACTTAAATTTGAATAAAATTGATGTTGGTTGAAGATTATTTATAGGTGATAGATAAATAAAAATCCAAGTCAAATTGAAATATTTACACAATTATGAAAGGAGTTCAATCAAGTATTAAATAAAAAATTAAAATTTAGTATAATCTTAGCTAGTAATGTTTTTTGTAACGGAATGTTTTCATGCTAATTAATCTAAATTAATGGAATGTTGGCGTAATTCTCGCTGGTTAAATGTGTAATTGTTTTTCTTGTTATTTAAATTCAATTATTTATATTATATCTATTTATTATCATAATAGATTGATTGTATTCATTACTTTTTACATTTCTTTTGTGATTGTTTTTGGAAGTTTTCAATAGGCGGAAAAAAAAAATTGTTTTTGGGTCTTACTTTTAGGTATAGTATAGATAGATTATTATTATTATTATTATTATTATTATTATTATTATTATTATTATTATTATTATTATTATTATTATTATTATTATTATTTTACGTAGTTTAGATAAGAATATACGTGCAAAATCTCAACTTGGATTTATAATTTGCGTCACAAAATGATTGATTAACTGTGAAAGGTATTTGTTTTGTTCCCCACATGCAAAATTTACGATACAGAAAAGAAAAAAAAAAGGAATCATTTAATTGATTTTTTAGTGGTTTGGACGGTGATTCATGTTGCGGTTTCAAACTGGTTGAATTAAGTATATTATTTCAAATTTATATCCTCGACAATTATGTATTGATTTTTTGAAAAGAGAATATTAATAATTAGATCAATCTAATATTATTTACTTTTTAAGAGATTGGTGCAGGAAAAAATCATTAATTGATAAGAAAATACGCAGCTGGGAAACAATTTTTAAGATTCGCTTAGTTGATCTATCTAAAGCTTGAAAACCTTCTGACAAAATTGCAAATTTATATATATATATAAATCTCATACTAAAAGTTAGTTTGTGCTAAAAAGAAATAAATTTACATTATTTATCTAAAAAAATTAATGGTTGAGATTAAATTTTTTTTCAAGACTTCATGCTTAATTTCTTTATAAATCATGCTTGAATGATTAAGCATGATTTATAAAGCAATTAAGCACAAACGAAAATTATGCTTGATTTTTCGATTTTTGATGCTTTAATCTGTACCATTGATGCTATTATTCCAATATCTAAGATTCATTCCTATTTAATATAAACTTTAATTTTACCATTAGATCAAAACTCTATACAGGTATTATATCTCTCTAGCAATATACTCCTTCCGTTCCTTGGCATTAGTCCCATTTGCTTTTGGCACAGTTACCAATGTTTGTGAGTGTAGTGGAATTAATATTTTAATGATGTGAGGAGATTTTTTCCCATTTTAGGAAATGAGACTAATTCCACGGGACAGACGAAAATGGAAAATGGGACTAATGCCAAGGGACTGAGGGAGTATATCCTTCACTATAAAATGTGAAAAGATAATTAAATAATTGAAAACAATCATTTTTAATAAACAATAACATTTGAGATGAAATTAAGTCGATCGTAATTATGTATATCAATTAATAATATGTGTTTTAACAAACAATCTTAACATTAAAAATATTTGTTTACTAAATCAATATCATCTCAACATAACTGCAACAATTTTATCAGCAACCACCCAACCATCAAACCACAATATTATATATAACTTTTATTTGATTTTATTTTCAAAATTAAAATTAATAGTTACAATTAAAATAATAAAAAATATAAATTGTAAGGAGATTAAATTTTATTGATCAAGTAAAATAAAAAAATTATATCGATTACATGACATAACATTGAAAATAAGAACAATTACATGAAATTAAACCACACATCTAAATTACAACATTGAAAATAGAAGTATAATGCTAAATTATCATATAAATAATTTTTGCATGAGACGAATTTTGATGAATTCTTCTTGAGCAGACAAGTTACTTTTATCAAGTAAAGTGTTGAGCATATTCGTCTTTGACAACATCATGTTAGCTTGCAACTTATTATGCATCCACTTGTTTGATTCCAACTTAATATCTCCCAACTTGTTCAATGCTTCCACTTCTTTTTCACGTGTGAACCTCATTGCATTAAGTGCTTCAATGTATTGCTCGAACATCCCTTCGCGGCCCTTCTCACGTTGTCGTTCAATGAAACGTCGTGAATGTGAATGGGTAGGTTGTAGGGATAAAGTAGGAATAAGAAAAGCCACATCTTCTATCATGGAGTCAATTGGCTGATTTTCCAAAATATGACGTTCAAGCCATTTATCAACTTCATTATCAAAGTTAGAATCTGAATTATCATGAAAATTAGCACTTGATGATATTTTTGGAGAAGCAAAAGGTTTTGGTCGAATAATAATTTGGATAAGGAGAATGTTTTGATTGTAATGACTTAATGTTATAAAATGTGAATTCTATTTATAGAGGAAAATAATGATTTTGATATATGTGTGAGAACAAATTGACATGGATTGTGCTTTATACGAACGACTGAGATTGATTGTTTTTTATTAATGGTGGATATCAAATTGACATAGATTGTGCTTTCGATGGACGGTTCGGATTGATTATTTTTTATGAATGGTGTAGATCAATACAATATGATGTAGTAGTATATATATTTATTTTAGAATAATATATATATATATATATATATATATATATATATATCAAAATTAGTCACTATTTATAAAGAATGAAAAATTAAAAATTTTAGTATATTTTTATTTTAATATTTAATAAATAAATTAATAACAAAATAAAAATGGTGGTGGGGCAAAGACCATAGGTTGAATTAAAGTTTATGTAACTTGGTTGATTCCTCTTATTCAATTATTTTTTTAAATATCGATAAGGTGGCGGTCAACCATACATTTTCACCGTATCCGCGAGAAATAGTCTTACTATTTATTACCACAAATTCAACCCAAATTCAACAAATAAATATTATGATTGAAGACATTAATAATTAATTTCGAAAAGAATAGAAAAAGGCATAATAGAAACTAGGGATGTCAATTAAGCCCGAAACCGATGGGCTGACCCGAAACCGGTGGGTTAAAATGCGGGTTAGGTTCAAAAAAAATTTAACCGAATATTTTTTTAACCGAACGGGCCTGACCCGCCGGGCTAGCGGGCCAAACGGGCTGAACCCGTCGGGCCGCGGGTCAGCCCGTCGGTCCAAGCCTTATTTAATTGAAGATACCTTTAGTCCAGCCCAGTCCCACAATAATTACACTTCCTACCCAATCCAACTGAGCCCATTAAAAATTTATTTTATAAATAGCCCAACTAACTGTTAGTAAATAAAAGTATAGCTGGCCCAATGCATAATATATGTATCAACTACAAAGAATTTTTAACTAATATTGATTATATAATACAACCTAGAACGTTTAATCTTATAAATTTTATCCAGAATTTGATTTGATAAGAAAATATTCTTAATAAATAAAAAATTATAATTAAACAATACGTCTTTTTAGGAATATTTATTTATGGTGATATTAATTTAAAAAACTAATTATACTAATATGTTGTGTGTAGGAATAAATGTATTATTATAAATGTTAGAATATTTTGTTAAATAGTCTTTTTAGTTAGTGGTTCCAATCTGTAATAAAACAATCAATTAAACTGAGAATATAATTTCTAACAAGTAAGCGTTAATTCACATGAATGAGTGGTATAAAATCTATCAATTATTAAGATTATTAATTATAGTAATTACATTTTTGAAAGTAAGAAAAAAAAAAGATTAGAGCATATTTTCATTTATATTATGTAGCATATAATGTGATTTTATTGTTATTTTGGGATCATCATGTGCTACTTTGTTGTCAAGATGATATTGATGTTGGATAATTTATGTTTTTTTCATATTATTTTCTTCTTTTAATTTATTTTAGGCTTTTAGCGATTATCATATTATTTTAAAGATTATTTGTATATAAATAATTTTGTTTATCTTGTCGGCCCGGTGGGTTAGCCCGAAAACCGGAGGGTTAGGGTCAGGGTCAAAAATTTTCAGCCCGAGAAAATTCCAGCCCGATTCAACCCGGACCGAATAGCCCGCAACCCGATAGGGTTAGCCCGAAACCCGACGGGTTAGCCCGTTTTACATCCCTAATAGAAACACGCCATTTACTGTTTTACATGATGGGATCTCACAACTATTTATAACCTCATCAACCATTGTCCTTTTGTTGACAAATCCAAAAATAATTATTATAGAATTTATTAAGCTTTAGGTAACAACTGATCACATAATTAGATAAAAAAAAAATTTATGGAAAACATTTTTTTAGGCAGTAAAACAAATATAAAATCTATCATTTAATAAATGATGTATTATTAAATATAAGTCTCACAAAATAATGTTTTATAGGAAACTCATTCTATATAAAAACATCAAATAATAATAATAATTATAATTATAATTTATACAGTAAACCTAATCTCAATATAATAATACATAAAAATTTAAAATCTTAAAATTAACACGAAAAAATCTTCGGCCCCTAAAATTTCTCAATCCCTCGTACCATTGTTTCTTCAATCTCAGCTCTTTCTTCCAATTCTCCTAAACAACTGGTTGATGAAGATATATATTTTATAAAAATATTATATATTTCAATTATTAAAATTAAATAAAAAAAAAAGCAAACGGTTACCACAATATCTTACCAATTATGTCAATGCAAGCTGTCAAAATTATTTACCAAAATTACAATAAAAATGCACCGGTGAATTCCGAAAGGAGATTGGCACGCATATCAGCCTATGACCACACATCCATTGCTTTCTATTACTGCAAGTTGAGATGCTAGTCTATACAATCAAACATTTGCTACAATTTTAATTTGAAGTTGAAGTTTCAATTAAATACTTTTTTAAAATTTTCTGATGGTGAGATCAACCACCCTACAATTTATTATGTTTGATCTATTTATCTTTTTACTTTTATTAAAATTATATATATAATTGGATGAACACTATTAAAGATAATTTATAATGTAATTCCTAAATATATTTATGCTGATCATATTATTATAACTTTTCCTTGTTTCTGGATTTCACATTGGTCTTCGCAGTCGTCTTTGTTACTTGTGGTTGTTATTGAATTCAATTTTTTATTTTTGGAGTTTTATCGTTTGACAAATGTATATTCAGAATTTTCTTTCTCTATTTTTTATTTTTTATTTGTGATCGTGTTCATGTTTGTTTTGATGTTCTGTAATTTTTTAGAGATGATTTGTGCTGATTTTTGAATTGTAAACTTTTTGTTATTGATTGTTTGTGCGTGAAGATGGTTTAAAAAGATTTTTATCTATTATTATTCATTTTTATGTCATTTTTTTCATTATTGTTCTATAACATGTGCATTTTTTATCATGGTTCGTGAAAAATCTTTGTGTACTGACACATTCATTTTTAGGTTTATATTATGCATTATTAGTGATAAACTTATGCATTTTATTATATTACAGGTTTATTTATACCAAACTGTCTTGAAGAGATGAAACTTTTAAAGGGGAGAGTTTTTAGAACTCTTGATGATGATATTGAGTTTTATAAGTACTATGCTCGTATTGCTGCTTTGAAGAAGAAGATGTTTGAAGGTTTTTATGGTCGATTGGTTCCTGAAAATATTAAAGTGTTGCCTCCAGTTATTGTGAAAACCAAAGGCAGTGAAAGTCGAATTGCTTCAAGGAAGGAGAAAGCTCTTACAATGTTGGATAAACCAATGAGAATGTGTGCAAAATGTAAAAAGTTGACCTATCGTGATTCAATGAATTGTGTCAAAGTCAATAAGAATGTAACAAAAAATGCATGATAGCATTCTTATAGATGCACGTAGGATGGTTAAAAATGAACTTACGACAGTTAATGCGATGCAATTTTAATTTTTTTCAATTCGTATTTATGTAAAAATTAAGTAAATCGGGCTTAAAATGCAGATTGCTGTTTGTTTTTGAGTATTTTTACAATTTTAGCCTTTACTGCAGGATATTAGTGCAAAAATGCCGTTTTTTTAAAATTTGCTGAGATTAAATCTTGTTCGTTGATTTAATGAAATGGACGAATGGAATTTATTTTCATATCTCATACTAAAGCTCATTCTCAACTCATTTCTAATATATATATATATATATATGAGAATGATGATGGGGGTGGCCTAAAGTCTTACCGTTAGGGTGCCTAATTATAGTGGTGGGGTCGATGGATATAAGCTTCATCCACACAATTCATTTCAATTCATATGATACATGTGAACTAGGTTGGTTGGTTCTATTTTTCCTAATTGCAATTTGCAATGTGATGCAATGCATGAGCTTTCTTCCTTTTTATGTTCCTTTCACTATTATTATTCTCACCACATAATTTAAAAAAAAAAAAATTAGAATCAATATTTCATTTATAAAAAAAATCCTTTTATATAAATTATTTATTATGTTTCTCCTAAAAATATATTATCATAAAATAATCTTAACAAGTAACTTGATGTTTTCTTGTTTTTATTGGGGTGAAATTGATATATAATGAATAGTTCATATTTTTAAACTTAAAAATATTTAAAAGGTAAGCATAACTTGAAGTTTTCTTGTTTTTATTGGGGTGAAATTAATATATAATGAATAGTTCATATTTCTAAAATTAAAAATGTTTCAAATGTAAGCTGGTTTGCCCGAGAGGTTAAGGGGGAAGACTTAAGATCTTCTGCACATAAGTGCGCATGGGTTCGAACCCCGTAGCCAGCATATAGGATTTCTTTGCTCTAAAATCTCTTAACTTCTTTTCCCTCATTTTTCATTTGCTTTGCCGATCCAATTCATTATCTCTTAACTTTTTTTTCATCATCTTTCATTTGCTTCGTGATATGTGCGTAAAACGACCTATTTTTCGATGTGTGAGCGTGCATGTTTGTGGTCATTTTACACTCAATCATATGTTTTTGTTGTTCTTTTGTTGTGTTTTCGTGCTTTTGTGTTTTGTATGATGTAGGTTGAGTTTTGAGCATAAAACAACATTTTCGGCTTAGTTTTGGAGGAAAAAGCTGTGAGGATCCAGGACGGCTCGGTCGGGCCAGATTGGCTCGACCGATCCTGAGCCAAATAGAGGTTGAGCTTGACCGATCCTGATTTGGCTCGACCGATCCTGGCAGGACAGAGGCTGAGCTCGACCGATCCTGGTAGAACAGAGGGCTCGCTCGGCCGAGCCTGTAGGATTTTTCCGTGAACTGAATCACCAAAACCAAACTGAACCGGATCGATTTATGGATATTGCTCATAATTAAAATTCTCAAAACCCTAGCATGCTCCTATGAATTTAATACACAGATTTGTGGATTTAGGGTTTACCGTAACTTCGTCGAGTCTGAACCGATCTTTCGCGTTTGAATTCCAAATCTCAATTCAACCACGCGATTCGAATTAATCTGCGGAAGTAGAAATTAGAGATCTAATTTCTAAGAATAAATTCGAAAACAAAAGGAGAGGAAAAGAAAAATCTGTTCTCCAGATTAGATCTTCAGGGCTGTGTCCCAATGCTGTTCAGATCTACTACTGGTGAGGACTCCGTAGATCTGTATTCTGAGCAGGACCAGAATCGAAATTCTCCTTCCTCTTCTCCAAAATCGGCGCCTCCCTCTCTCTCTAGGTTTAGTGTGTTTCAACTGTGTTATGACTTATGAGAGAGAGCTGTCTATTTATAGACCTAGGGTTTGAAACCCTAATGGGCCATTTTGGGCTCAATTCAGCATATTTAATTGGGCCAGACCTGTGACCTAATGCAAATAATAAAGTGGGCCTATAAATTAATTAATTCCCATGTCCACAACCCAGGACACAATTAATTAATTAATATTAATTCTTTTTCACCACAGAATTAATACTGACCTACCCCTTTATTACCACGTTATGAGAACGAGCTGCATTAATTGAGAATCCCCATATTTAAGGTTACCGGACATCCATTAATTAATCGGAGACTCTGACAAGCTCTAACTACAATTAATTAATATCTTATAATTCCTGAGTAGTACCACTCAAACCTTATCACTCGTGCCTGAACTTAATCAGCCTGCAGGACTTTGGCACGATGAATGTTATTGAGCTCCTCAGGGAATGTCCCCATCCTATTACTCGGATATGGTTACCTAAGTTCAGTCTCAGGCGGTACTACACGAACTGCTGTTACCCAAGATGCGGATATACGAGCACGTTACTTAGGCTCTCCACCATGGCAAGTCATAGCAACAGTCAACCCGTGCAAACCCCTGAACCTTCGTTAGGGTTTGGACTCAATCAATATAACGAGATCTTGTATTCGCTGATGTCAGACAGACGAATACATCTCACTGCGGTCCATCAATACGCCACCTTTGCGTACCAGCATGTCAAGTAACCAAGACAGACTACTTATTCCGACAATGCCGCAACCATCCGGACAGACGTATCCTCATACGTTGTCTCGGTTGTGATCAGGTTTATGTCTCACTAGGTCAAGTGATCATACTGTCTTCTGCGATCTACAACACGCCGTATGATCGTCCCTATCGGTGAGACAAGAGGATACCATTGTTCATACATGTAAGATTGTTAACAGATAGGAGAAATAAACCGTTGTATACTCATTGAAATAAATGCTTTCAGTATACAAAACCTATCAATCTCCCACTTATACTCAAAGCATAACTAAGCTATTACAGAGTATACAATCCGTCTATCTAGTCTGCTGTCACTTTAACCACTATTAGTGGTCGGCATCCACCTCAGACCCAGCTCATGAATATGTCTTTCGTAAACTTTCTGCGGCAAGCTCTTTGTAAACGGATCAGCAAGATTGTCAGCAGTGTCAATCTTCTTAATCAGCACATCGCCCCTCGATACGATTTCTCGTATGATATGGTACTTTCTCTCTATGTGTTTGCTTGCCCTGTAAGACCGCGGTTCCTTTGAGTTTGCCACTGCACCAGAGTTATCACAATGAATTGTGATGCTCCTCGGCAAACTCGGGATCACGCCCAACTCTAAAAGGTAGTTCCGGAGCCACACCCCCTCTTTCGAGGCGTCGGAGGCGGCGACATATTCCGCCTCCATGGTGGAGTCAGCAATGCATTTCTGCTTTGAGCTCCTCCAAGATACAACTCCACCTCCCAGGGTAAACACATATCCTGAGGTCGATTTCTTCTCATCCTGGTCCCCTTGGAAATCCGAGTCTGTATAACCCATAGGGCACAAATCCTCACTTTGATAAACTAGGCAGAAATTCCTAGTTCTTTTCAAATACTTGAGGATGTGCTTTACAACAGTCCAGTGCGCTTGTCCATGGTTAGACTGATATCTTGCTACCATGCCAACGGCATAACAGATATCTGGCTTGGTACACAGCATCGCATACATGAGGCTACCCACATCCGAATCGTATGGTACAAGACTCATCTCGTCTTTCTCCCGCTGTGTCTGAGGACACTGCCCACCAGAAAGGCGAACGCCATGTCTGAAAGGTAGCAAGCCTTTCTTGGCGAGTTGCATGCTGAACCGGGCTATCACAGTATCCACATAGGATGCCTGGGATAAGCTCAACATTCTTCTCTTACGATCTCGTAAGACCTTAATTCCAAGAATGTAGCCAGCTTCTCCCAGATCCTTCATTTGGAACTGTTCGGATAACCAAACCTTAATTTCGGACATCACTCCCTCGTTGTTTCCAAATAGGAGTATGTCATCAATGTAAAGTGCAAGGAAGACCACGCTCCCACTGACACAAAGTCGGTAAACACAACTTTCGTTTTCCAACTGTGCAAATCCATAGGATTTAATCACATCGTTGAAACGTAAGTTCCACGACCTTGAAGCTTGCTTAAGTCCATACAAGGACTTCCTAAGCTTCCAGACAAGATGTTCTTCGCCCTTGCTTATGTATCCCTCGGGTTGCTGCATATAGATGTCTCTACCTTCTTCAAGGTAACCGTTTAGAAAAGCGGTTTTGACATCCATCTGCCAGATCTCGAGGTCCATATGCGCAGCTATGGCAAGGAGTATCCGGATAGATTTGAGCATGGCTACGGGTGAAAAGGTTTCGTCATAGTCAATGCCCTCTTTCTGACTATAACCCTTTGCCACCAGCCTGGCTTTAAAAGCCATGATCATTCCATCCGCCCCTTTCTTTCTCTTGTATACCCATTTGCACCCTATGGCCCTAAAGTCATCCGGCAAATCAATTTTCTGGTATACATCCATAGCAGTTATGGATTCAATTTCAGAATCCATGGCGACACACCATTTGGCAACATCCTTGTCCTGCACTGCCTCTTCGTAAGTCAGTGGGTCAGAGTCCTCATGTCCGTCTTCCGGGCTCAAGTCCGAAGACTCACCCACGAACATGTACCTTTCCGGCTGGAAAGTAACTCTCCCACTGCGACGAGGCATCAGTGTCGTGTCAGTAGTAGGTGCAGTGACTTGTGGTCCTGCACCTTGCACTGAAGAACGTGTCAGTGGTGCTGTACCTCTCACAGGTGCACCCACATCTACACGTTTCCCTTCCCTTGGAATTGCATTCTCGTTCTCAATTTCTTGAAGAACGATATCACTCCTTGACTTATGATTACTCACATACTCGTCCTCCAAGAATCTAACGTTGGTGCTAACAACGACTCGTTGACTCTCAGGACAGTAAAAGTAACCACCTTTCGTTTGCCTGGGATACCCTATGAACATCATTACTTTTGACCTGCTTTCTAACTTAACAGGTTCCTTCGACAGTACGTGTGCTGGACAGCCCCACACTCTAAACTTGCACAAACTAGGTTTGCGACCAAGGAAGAGCTCAGAAGGTGTCTTAAGAACTGATTTAGAAGGCACCACATTAAGCACGTAAGCTGCTGTTTCCAATGCGTAGCCCCAAAACGAAATTGGTAAGTTTGCATAACTCATCATTGATCTTACCATCTCTAGAAGAGTCCTATTTCTTCTTTCAGCTACACCGTTTTGCTGGGGAGTACTCGGTGCAGTCCATTGGGGTGTAATCCCATTTTCTGACAAATATTGCAGGAACTCGTTACCGAGGTATTCGCCACCGCGGTCAGATCGCAGTGACTTGATAGTTTTCCCGACCTTCTTTTCTACCTCAGCCTTGAACTCTTTGAATTTCTCAAAACATTCAGACTTGTAGCGAAGCAGGTAAACATATCCGTACCTTGAGTAATCGTCAATGAAAGTGACGAAGTACTCGTACCCTCCACGAGCCTGCGTGGACATCGGTCCACATAAGTCAGAATGGATCAATTCCAACACTTCCTCTGCTCGAGACTGACTAGCCTTGAAAGGCCTAGTTGACATCTTGCCCTCGATGCAGGATTCGCAGACTTGATAAGGTACAGCCTAGGAGACATAAACCGTTGTATACTCATTGTAATAAATATTTTCAGTATACAAAACCCATCAGAGCCAACCCTGTCCCGGGCGATCCGAAGGTCTGTTTCCTCGTCTATAAAAAGAGGAAATTCGACATTTTAGAGGACTTTTGCCATTTTTCCATTAGATCAAGTTAGAATTCTCCCCAATTTCCATCTTCCATCATAACTTCATCCTAATCCAAGAGGACCAAGAGCTAATCCACCATCCTTGGAGAGAAATTGAAGATCAAAGGCGGTAGATCAAGATTAAAGTGCTCAATTTAGGGGAAGAAATTCATTCAAACCTATCTCTTGTAATGTCTTACTTTCAATTGGATATTGTAATGTTGAACATGAGAGGTATGGAATTCTAAATTTCCTTGGATGTTGATTTGAATTAAGGTGTGAGAAACTGGGTTGAATTATGTTTGTTTTGTAGGGTTTTAACGTGAACCGAATCACCAAAACCAAACTGAATCGGATCGATCTATGGATATTGCTCATAATTAATTATTCTCAAAACCCTAGCATGCTCCTATGAATTTAATACAAAATTATGGATTGAGAGATTACCGTAAATCCGTAGAGTCTGAAACGATCTTTTGCGTTTGAATTCCAAATCTCAATTCAACCACGCAATTCGATTTAATCTGCGGAAACAGAAATTAGAATACTAATTTCTAGAATAAATCGAAAAATAGAAAGGGAAAGAAGAAATCTGTTCTCCAGATTAGATCTTCAGGGCTGTGTCCCAATGCTGTTCAGATCTACTACTGGTGAGGACTCCGTAGATCTGTATTCTGAGCAGGACCAGAATCGAAATTCTCCTCCCTGAACTCCAAAGTCGGCGCCCACACTGATCACTCTCTAGGGTTTGTGTTTTTCAACTGTGTTACAACTTATGAGAGAGAGTTGTCTATTTATAGACCTAGGGTTTTATCCCTAATGGGCTCTTTGGGCTCAATTCAGCATATTTAATTGGGCCAGACCTGGGACCTAATGCAAATAATAAAGTGGGCCTATAAATTAATTAATTCCCATGTCCACAACCCAGGACACAATTAATTAATTAATATTAATTCTTTTTCACCACAGAATTAATATTGACCTACCCCTTTATTACCACGTTGTGAGAACGGGTTGCATTAATTGAGAATCCCCATATTTAAGGTTACCGGACATCCATTAATTAATCGAAGCCTCTGACAAGCCCTAACTACAATTAATTAATATCTTATAATTCCTGAGTAGTACCACTCAAACCTTATCACTCATGTCTGAACTTAATCAGCCTGCAGGACTTTGGCACGATGAATGTTATTGAGCTCCTCAGGGAATGTCCCCATCCTATTACTCGGATATGGTTACCTAAGTTCAGTCTCAGGCGGTACTACACGAACTGCTGTTACCCAAGATGCGGATATACGGGCACGTTACTTAGGCTCTCCACCATGGCAAGTCAAAGCAACAGTCAACCCGTGCAAACCCCTGAACCTTCGTTAGGGTTTGGACTCAATCAATATAACGAGATCTTTTATTCGCTGATGTCAGACAGACGAATATATCTCACTGCGGTCCATCAATACGCCACCTCTGCGTACCAGCATGTCAAGTAACCAAGACAGACTACTTATTCTGACAATGCCGCAGCCATCCGGACAGACGTATCCTCATACGCTGTCTCGGCTGTGATCATGTTTATGTCTCACTAGGTCAAGTGATCATACTGTCTTCTGCGATCTACAACACGCCGTATGATCGTCCCTATCAGTGAGACAAGAGGCTACCATTGTTCATACATGTACGATTGTTAACAGATAGGAGAAATAAACCGTTGTATACTCATTGTAATAAATGCTTTCAGTATACAAAACCCATCATGTTTACTTTCCTATTTGAGATTGAATCACACTAGAACTTGTTCACATGCACCTAGGTGTAGGTAATAGCCAATCTATGTGTTAATTGATACGAATTTTGCAGCCAACACGCGGAAAGGAGTGTCGTGAATAGTGTGAGTTATTGTGTTCCTTGATCCAATCCCTGTGCGGAGATAGGGCATATGATGATGATTTACGTGCTATTAGGAGTGGTCCAGGATCCAATAACGTAGCTGTTTGAGGTTCCTAGTGTCATCAACGGTCGATTCACTGTGACTGGGGGTTGGCTAGTGTAGGGTAATGGTCCATCCTTCTAGGAATTAAATATGTTTGCATCATAGTTCAACTCAAGTGGATCACACCTAAGTTCTTATCAACATCCGTTCTTACTCATTTGAGCACTTGTGAAACTTAATCTACCATTGTTACTACAAATTGAAGTATTGTTTGAATTTACATTTTATGCATAATGAAGTTGATTGTTTGTTTAAGAATGGATGTAGTTAGTTTAATTTTGCACAAGGAATTTAGACAAAAACTCAACGATATTAACTTGCCTAGCTATAACACTTCCCTAACAAGTAAATTGAATCCTATAGGGCGAATTCGAAAGGACCTTGGATTAAAAATTTAACGTGTTTTGTGTGTTGAATTACACGTGCATCATGTTTTTGGCGCCGTTGTCGGGGAATCTTTTGAGTAGGCTTATAGGTATTGTTGAAAGTTTCGAAGTTGTATGTTAGGTGTTCGAAAAATTACTTGTGTGAATATTGTTTTTAGCTCTTGTTTTGATAATTGTTCTTACTTTGTTTGTTGAATTGTTTTGGTCTTGTAATTGGCTTTTGTGAAGTTTTGGAGGTGTTTGTAAATATGTCTTGTAGAGAGTTGATTGTTAATTAGAATTTGTGTTTGTTTTTTTTATAGGTAGTGTAAAAATGGTACTTTGAGTTTGTTGGACTTTTGTAGGTGTCAAATGGAGAATCATCGAGGAATTCACTCTGAAAGGCTTAACAATCTCCAAAAGGAATTGAATGAGATGAGAGCAAAGATGATGGAGAGACAAAGACCACGGAGGCCACTCCGGTCGGTATTTGAAGAAATGTCGAATAGTAGCTACCCATGGATGGAAGAGAGGAGACATGACCGCACTGTGAAGTCAAGTTGGGGATATGAAGATGTGGAGCTTAGATATGTAGGATATGGAGATCAATGGGGGAATTGTGATTTTTAAAACAGCGTGTACCGTTCCCCATGTTATGGATACTCTACAGATCGTTCATACGCAAGCCAAAACCCAACTTGGAGTCTATTCATTACAAGAGTTCACTATGACGAAAGGGGTAGCAGTGTTAATGAAGAATATAGAGAAGTGAGATCATCTCGAGAAGCTTTAGAGAGAAAACCAGATAAGCTCGAAGGAAACTTGTTGGAATCAAAATTGCAATTGTCCGAAATCTTGAAAAAGGTGAGTGAGAAGCCTCGAGTGGAAGAATATCCAATTGATATTGAAAAAGGTCTCAAAGGAAATAGTGAGGAGGTTGACGAAAGTGAGGACGATGAATGTGAGGATGCGGTAATGGTGCTTAAGGAAGTAAGATTTCAAGATACAAAAATAGTGGAGGTTCAAGAAAAGGAACCAAAGAAGGAAAGAGAAGCCTTAATCCAAGAAGATGAAGAGGATGAAGGCACCAATGAGGAGTTTCAAGTCATTGAAGATGAGAAGAATGGTGAGATTAAGATACCTTCACATGAGGAAATTCAAAAGGCTCCGACCTTGGTGCAGCTTTTTGAAGAAGAGTGTGAAGAAGAGCTTGTGGAGCCAATGGAGGTGCATGTTCTTATCTTTGGCATAGATGATATGCTCGGTGGAGAATGTGTGGTGGATTTTATGATGAAGAGAAGTCTAGATGATACCTTGGAGAAAACATTAAAGGCACAAGCACCACCATCGCCATTAGAGTTTGTCAAGACATTCAAATATCCTTGGAAGGATGAGAGGGGAGCAAGAAAGATCTCCCTTGACAAGTTGCTTCCGACTAAATGCCGATTAAGGGAGAAAGGTGTATTAAAAATTCACAAGATTTTTGATAATGGATGAGAATGGTGAGGTCGTCTGGCTACCGACGTTAAGGAAGCACTTGTTGGGAGGCAACCCAACCATTTTTCTTTCATTTGTTTTAAATTCTTGCCTAGATAGTGTTAATAATGTTTCTTGTTTGTTTGTTAATCACTTGATTTACATGTGCTAGGGAAGTGTTTGGAGTATGAGGAGTGATTGACTACCGTCGGCTGTTTTAGAAGCTCAGTCTAACTTGACTAAGTTTGGGGGAATGTGCCGGTTGCCGGTTTCGGTTTACTCTTCCCCTCTCTTACCTCCTTATCTTCTTTAGTGATTTAGTTTGTTTGACTTTCTTTGTAGGGACGTTGGAAGGATAGGGTGGAGTGATGACGCACCGCCTACCTTTTTGACAAACTTAGTCTCACTTGACTAAGTTTGGGGGGGGGGGGGAATCACCGGTAGTCGGTGCTTGGGTTCATTCTCGTCCTTTATCTCTCTATCTTAGTTTATCATGCTTTCTAGATTAGTTTGTTTGAATTTAATTGATCTTCGATATGGTTGTATTATGATGATATTTGATTCGCTGTGGATTTGAATGTTGGATGTGGATTGGATGTTTGGTTTTTATGATTATATGATATGTTAAGATGGAATTATTAGCGAGCTTGCATGATTTAATATTTTTTATTTGGCATGGTTTGTGGATTTGTTGAATGGATAGGTTTGTATGGTGAGCTAGAGGTTATTGTCTTATATTTGTTGATTGTGGTTTGTGGAAAGTTTGGTGGAAATGAGAGCTACATTGGATTGTTTTATGCTCAATTGTTTGGTGGTGTTTGTGTTGATGTAAGTAGGTACAAATAAGGCATTGAAGAAGCAGTTCGATCGTGGCTACCGATGGGTAACACATTTTATCGTTTCTCTTGCCAATTAGTTTCATTGCATGTAGATTGTTTGTAGGTTGTTGTGTGCTTGTGATGAACCCAAATGAGGTGTTGCATGAGGTGGATTGATGACTTTACTTTGTTTTGATTGAGGACAATCAAAAGTTCAAGTTTGGGGGATTATGATATGTGCGTAAAATTACCTATTTTTCGATGTGTGAGCGTGCATGTTTGTGGCCATTTTACTCTCTTATCATATATTTTTGTTGTTCTTTTGTTGTGTTTTCGTGCTTTTGTGTTTTGGATGATGTAGGTTAAGTTTTGAGCATAAAACAACATTTTCGGCTTAGTTTTGGAGGAAAAAGTTGTGAGGATCCAAAACGGCTCGGCTGGGCCAGATTGGCTCGACCGATCCTGAGCCAGACAGAGGTTGAGCTTGACCGATCCTGATTTGGCTAGACCAATCTTGGCAGGACAGAGGCTGAGCTCGACCGATCCTGGTAGAACAGAGGGCTCGCTCGGCCGAGCCAGAATGTGATTTGAGCGGTTTTTCCAGTTTTCAAACTGTCCCGGGCGATCCGAAGGTCTGTTTCCTCGTTTATAAAAGGGGAAATTTGACATTTTAGAGGACTTTTGCCATTTTTCCATTAGATCAAGTTAGAATTCTCCCCAATTTCCATCTTCCATCATAACTCCATCCTAATCCAAGAGGATCAAGAGCTAATCCACCATCCTTGGAGAGGAATTAAAGATCAAAGGCAGTAGATCAAGATTAAATTGCTCAATTTAGGGAAAGAAATTCATTCAAACCTATCTCTTGTAATGTCTTACTTTCAATTGGATATTGTAACGTTGAACATGAGAGGTATGAAATTCTAAATTTCCTTGGATGTTGATTTGAATTAAGGTGTGAGAAACTAGGTTGAATTATGTTTGTTTACTTTCCTATTTGAGATTGAATCACACTAGAGCTTGTTCACATGCACCTAGGTGCAGGTAATAGCCAATCTATGTGTTAATTGATACGAATTTTGTAGCCAACACGCGGAAAGGAGTGTCGTGAATAGTGTGAGTTATTGTGTTCCTTGATCCAATCCCTGTGCGGAGATAGGGCATATGATGATGATTTACGTGCTATTAGGAGTGGTCCAGGATCCAATAACGTAGCTGTTTGAGGTTCCTAGTGTCATCAACGGTCGATTCACTGTGACTGGGGGTTGGCTAGTGTAGGGTAATGGTCCATCCTTCTAGGAATTAAATATGTTTGCATCATAGTTCAACTCAAGTGGATCACACCTAAGTTCTTATCAACATCCGTTCTTACTCATTTGAGCACTTGTGAAACTTAATCTACCATTGTTACTACAAATTGAACTATTGTTTGAATTTACATTTTATGCATAATGAAGTTGATTGTTTGTTTAAGAATGGATGTAGTTAGTTTAATTTTGCACAAGGAATTTAGACAAAAACTCAACGATATTAATTTGCCTAGCTATAACACTTCCCTAACAAGTAAATAGAATCCTATAGGACAAATTCGAAAGGACCTTGGATTGAAAATTTAACATGGTTTGTGTGTTGAATTGCACGTGCACCACTTCGCGGATCCATCTCTCAATTTCTTTTCTTCCAAAGCACATTTGAATGTTGCATAATATTCTAATAGTTACAATACTTTTTGTTATTTAAGATTTTAAAGTGGATAAGATTTTAAAATTTTCGGGAGAGAATTAGATATTTAAGAAAGAAGTACGATTAATTCGGAGAATATTTTTATATTTATTTTATTTGATATAAGTGTCATAATACAACTCCAAATTATAATAGTAATTAATGGTGGGGATTTAGGCACCTCTATTTTAATCGAATGCATTTAATTAATTTTCTAGATTTCTTAATAAACCTATATCTATCTTATTTTCTGGAGAGTTTTATAGACTTTCTTGAACATAATTCTAGAATAATAAAATTCCTAAATCTAAAAAAACATGAGCATATATAGCACAAACATATTCGTCTACACAAGGTTTATAATTTAGGTGAAAATTAAATTCTAAACTTTAATATTTTAAAATAAGATAGATTTGATCAATTGAGATTTGGATTAAGATATATGACTACAAGAAAAACATTGAACAACGGTAAAATAATAAGATATATCACTAAAAAAGTGTTGTCTTTAAGTAAAATAATATGCTAAAAGACAATGGTTGTACACTAGTGTTGTTGTTTACGTGTTGTCTATTATCGAAAAAACAATAGTCACTAAAAAATATGTTAAAAGACAACAATCTTACACTAGTGTTGTTGTTTACGTGTTGTCTATTATCGAGAAATAACGGTTGTTAAAAACACGCTAAAAGACAACAATTTTACACTAGTGTTGTTGTTTACGTGTTGTCTATTAAAAAAGATAACAATTGCATTTGTGCGTTGTTATTCTATTTTTTTAAATTTTAGTGATTCTTATTTAATTGATAAAAATACTCTGTAATATTTTTAAGATTAAATGATACATTGGGTGTATTTAATAGTTTTCCCTATATTGTATGATACATAGTTCTTATTTTTGTAAAAATAATAACTAAATTGAGAAAACAAGATAATTAAATATAAAATGAAACACCATTAGAGAGTAGAATATTTTGCTCATATTTCTAGTTACTATAATGATGATTGTTCGCAGTAAAACCATCTTCTCGGTAATCAAAAGATCATATATATGTTTGAAATACCTTTGAAACATGTGGGTATGTGAATTTTAAATTAATAACTCAGAGGAATTAAATATATTAAATTGATTATTCAAAGAAGTACATGAAGTGTTTAAATAAATACATTGATTTTTAGCCTAATTATAAAATATGAAATGACAAAACAAACATATGCTAATTTACTTGATTTAGATTAAAGATACATAAATAATTATAATTATAAATTATATAAAAATTAAATAATTTGTGTATGAAGTTTAGATGGTAGAGCTCTCGTGTAACATGCGAGAGGTACTGGGATCGATACCTCGCATTTTCCATTTTAAATTTTTTTTTTATGTTGGAGAAAAGACAACGGTTTAAAATACAACAATTTTAAACCTCTTGTCGTTTTTAGAAACAACAACGGTTTTAAAACTGTTGTCTTTCAACACCAACTTACAACAACACCACTTACGATAATACTTTAAAATGCCCTACGACAACATTTTTTAACCATTGTTGTTTTATTTTTTTCATGTAGTGTATAGTTCTGATTTGTTAATCCTAAAGTAGTATGAAATATATTAATAATAATGAAATAAAATATAAATATATTGGTAAATTAAAAAATGAACATTAATGTTGATGTGATAACTATTGGAAGGAAAATGGTAAATAAATCAAACTTATTAGCTTTAATATATTAATAAATAGAAAGTGTTAGGAATTTATGTTATAATTTTTTTTCTTTGATGTGTCTAAAATACCACTAGATAGAGAGTCTTTAGCTAGATTAGTTAAAAAGCTTATATGAGTTTATTGGCTAAGATACTATTACCAGCAAAACGTCTTGGAGGATGTTGGCTAACACGTCATCACCAGCTAGTGGATCACCAACAAGGAGCTTACCAACATATGTCACCTGCAAGGCACTTCCCCACCAGCTAGAAGAGACACCAGCAATCCAAAACAAAAAAGTGTCTATCAAGACAAGTCCAGTCTTTAAGAAAGGAGATCTTAAAGTCTGAGACACTCAAAGCTTGTTCGTCTAAGGAATCAGCCTGCAAACATTCCTCGGACAGGCAAAAAGAGTTTTTTCTGACCAAAGCAGCAAAAGTCCACATGCTCTGACAGAAAGGACACTGCGAGTTAGAAAAAGTGAGACTTAGACATGACGTGTTCCTTTTGTCTCACATTGGCTCCAATCGGCTTGAGATTCAAACCTTCCAAGGAGATCCTATAAATAGAGGCTGCAAACCACCTTGTTAGGTACTGAGTTTCAGTTCACTCCTTAATTTGATATGTCAAAACTTACTTTAGTAATAAGTTTCTAGAGTTCTCAAATGTAATCCTTGTAATAGGATTAATTGATTTGTAATAGAATCTTAGGTGCTGAAGATCGAGCGAAGGAATTAGAAACTTACTTTCCGATGAAGATATTCAAGAAGACAAAGCTTGAGAAATGAAGATAAGTGTTCGTGCTGAAAACTTAGTAAGACCATAATCTTAGTTTCTGGAAACTAAGTTTTAGAACAAGAACTGAGTTTCACCAAGTATGGTGAAGGCCTATACTGAATCTGGAATGTCAATATAGAGGTTCAAGCACATGAAACACAAGTGTTCGAAGTCAGACTTAAAGCCAATTCAATGCTAAGTCAAAGTCAGTACGAGGATGTCTCATAATTGGATTCCTCGGACTGAAACTTAGTCTGACACAAAGTTCGTGGAAAGTACACTGCAAGAGAAAGCAAGCGGCAAAGTAGACAAAAGTATAGGCTATGATTGGAAGACATTCTCAATGAGTCTAACGACCAGATTCATGTGTCTAACAGGTGGAATTTCAAATTGTCCCCCATGAAGATTATAAATAGCCCAACACTACGAACAAAGAAAAACACTAAATCTCTTGAAAAGCTAAGCTGATACTCTGCTAAACTTTCTACTCATTCCCTATGAAAATCCGTGAAGTTCTGTCACGAGACTTGAGTTTCCAACTCAAGTTATTCATTTCGTTCAAGTGTTTAAAGCACGAGGCTAAAGCTTAAAGTTGAAGCTATTCTTTGGTGAATATAACTTTTCTAAAGTTATATTCATAACAGTCTGTATTATATTTTGGAATACTAATTGTCACGGGCCTAGCCATCAAACTTAGTTCTAGGAAGAACGATGAAACATCCAACCATCTAGGAAGAAGGTTGCGAGGTGCGTCCTCACTTCAACCTGAAGAAGTGTCAGCTTGCAAGGAGTTCCCAGGCGAGTGTCTGATTTTGAGACCAACATAAAGATATTCATTTATATATCTAGAATTCTTTATATATTTTTACGAGAACAATTAAACTATTTTTCTTTAATATACAAATATACTGTGAGTCATACAAATCGAGATAATTAGAGGTTTTATTAGCAGTCAATTAGAATGAATCTGATACTGACAAGGACAATTAATACTCTGGTTAAATATTCAAACATGTTAACAATTAATACTCTGGTTAAATACTCACTTTTTTCTTTCCCCTTTTCCTTTCTCTTTGCTGCTTTCTGGCCCATTGGTCGGCTCGTTGTAGCGTCACAAGCATTAGAAGAAGTTGTGAAAGTTCCTTCTTTGTTGTTGTTGTTTCTCTTTGATGAATGTATATCTATTTGTACCTCCATAAACTTTGGCATCTGCGAAAGGATCCTCCAAACACCAATATCATTAAATCCTTTCCCCCCATAGAATTTACAGTACTCAGCTTGAGCCATCTCCATAATATCAGCATCATATTTACCGCTTCCCCACATATTTTTGTTCCTATTGAAACAGACACTAAAATTCTTAGAATTTCTACTAAGTTTGTAGAAAAGTGATTTCATACAACTTGCTTGTCGAATTGGTGTGTTGGTAGGCCGACCTTGGTTGTTGACCATCTCTATTATTTCTCAAAGTTGATCGCTGGTTTGGTCATTTCCGACCACTGAATTGTCACTAATATCGGCCCAACATTGCGCCAACAATTCGCTCTCTATAGCAATCCATTGTTGGCGATGTTTGCCGGTGGACTCATTATTTTCATCATGCTCGAACCCTTGCATGTTACCAGCTGCAGCGAATGACATCCCTACTTGAGTAGGATACCCTTGTTGGGGTAAGAATTGCGAGGGATACCCGGATTGGAAATAATATTGCGAAGGGTACTGGGGAGTTGGAAACTGAAAATGATTGTTTGGAAAACTTTGGGGATAGCCGGGTTGTGAGTGTAATACCCCGAGTATAATTGACCCTGTATAATTATTCAAGTTCAATAAAGCGGACTATTCGCAAATTTTGGTATATTATTTCATGATTTCGATTTAAGGATTTAATTCTTACTATTAGTTGTGAATAGAATTGTATAATTTGAGGATTTATCATGGAAGTATATTGTGATAATGAAGTGAAATATTTCAAAAGTTATGAATTATGAAGAGATAAGGAGGAAATCACAATTGGAATGATTAATTATGAATTATGGAATTGTTGAGGAATTACATTAGGAGGGTATACAATTGTATTAAGGAAGATGTTTTAATGTATGTATATTTATAGTTGAAAATATATACAATATATGATGAATGATAATTTTTACCCAAATATATGGTAGAAACCATACCTTATACTTTTCCACCATAATTTATAATTTAGAGAGAGAAAGTAGCAAGAAAACTCACTCCAACCCTTCAACCCACCCCCAAACCCATCACCTTCCCGGCATTGCTCCGGCCAGCTCCGGCCACCACCGAACCAGCCACCACCACCATTGCGTAGTACGTTCTTCGAGCTTCGATTCGTGCTAAAGTGGACACCGTGAAGTGCAGCGTGGAGGAAGATATTCTAGAGAGAAGGTAGAGCAATTTCTTGAGTTAGAAATTTGGGTTATTATTTGAATCTTGTTAATTTGGCTTTGGAATTGAATTTGGACGGTTTGGTTGTGTTCCTCGTGTTGTAGAGAATGTTCAGACACCGAGAGTTGCGAGTTTAAGTAACCGGAATCGCGTCCTTCGCCGGAGAGAGAGAAGGTTTCCGGTGAGCTTCCGTTCCACTCCATTCGTGCATTAAATCGGTGTTTTGAGGTGATATTTGAGTTCTAGGACGTTTAGGGACCACAAATACGTAATTGCATGTATGATCGGCCGGTTAAATCGCGAGTTATGACGAGTTGCAGGTCGTCTGATCGCGGAGTCGTCGGAGAAGATGACTCATGTCGATCGACGCAGCATGTTCGTCGATCGACGTGAGCCTGTCGACTTCATCGATCGATGTGGCATGTCCGTCGATCAACGCGGTGTTCTGAAAGGCAGATTTGGTGTTTTCTTGTTCCGATCTAATTCGATTCGAATCGTATTCAATGCCTGAGATTAATACATGATTAGAGAAGCATGTTAAGAATTAAAGCATGCGTATTCATGTGATCTGATTAACTATTCGGATTATAGAATGGACATAGAATTGATGAGGTGTGGAGTTGTTTGAGATCGTCGTTGTCCTAGAAGCATGGTCTTAATTAATTTACCCATGACTTTTGTAGGAGTCTGAACACTGTGAAAGGAATAGCTCAAGCTAGCAGGAAAGACATCTATATCTTAAGCCAAACACGAGGTAGGAAACTATTTCAGTATAAAAATCAAATGTGTGTTTTCCTTTCGAAATGTGTTAAAACTGTTTTGTTTTAAATTGAGATTGCTATGCATGTTTTGTGCTATTATATCTGTCCTCTGTCGATTCCCATCGGCAGAGAGTATAACAAATGAGTTTAGAACCAGGTTTCCATAACTGCGCTAGAACTCATTTAGTGAACAGGGTTGGAAGCCCCTTTGATATTGATTTGGGTGAATTGTCCCCATGTGTTTGTTGGAATGAGGCGGAGTGTCCTCCAGTGTTTGGATCTGGTGATTTATATATAAACGATCGGGTCTCAAAATGGATTTCTGAGACTAGTGCACTTAGATGACAGTAGGTTGAGTGTGTATGCATTCCTAACTGATCATCGTAACTTGGAAGCCGGCCAACTTCCAGTTACAACACTGAAACAGATATGATAACATGTAAATAGCACGCGTGCCAAAATAAATGTTTTAGATAGCACGGTTCCTTTCAACAAAACCCCGTGTCTATCTATGTGAGTTGCATAGCATATCTCCTATAAAATGTATGTTTTTCGGGCATGTTTCTCATTGGGTACATTAGTACTCAGCCCCTCGTATTATTTCTAAAATACGCAGGTTGAGCAGCAAGGATGGGCGAGCAGAGGTGTAAACAGGCGATGTGAAGTATTTTGAAACCTAGATCCTGAGATATGCATCTTCATATGCATATCTCCGCCACATTACACACACGCTGCTACACTCTCTGATTTATCCTTCCAACTTTTGAAATGTTTAAACAATTTGAATGTTGTTCTTTAAACTTGACTCGAAGTATGAAATTCTGATGTTTTATTTATCTTTTCATTTTATTTAAAGTCTTCCGCTTACTTACATAAAGTGAGAAAATGCTTGACAAAACCTGAAACATTAATGTAGCGCGACCCCAAATTAGGAAGGTCAGTTGGGGGCGTTACAGTGAAGTTACACAGGATTATTGGCCATGCATACCACATCAGAATGTATGGAGTTTGCTCGGGGTTTTGAGAGAGATTTTTGGTGTTTTGAGTAAATGGATTTTGAGAAGAAGATCGCTTGCCACTCATGTTGGATATGAAAGAAATCTGGATGAGCAAAAAAACTAGGAATTAAACAATGATAGTTGTATGAAGGAGTTGTGGAATGAAGATAATTTCTATAAATGAATTATAATGTATTTATAGAAAAAAGTGCCCTTTCAAAAAATTAAGAGGTGGTGTTTCGAAAATTTAAGGGGTGTCGGTTGAAATTAAAAAAAAAAGTGTAGTGTCAGTAAAAAAAAAAGTTGTATATGAATTATATATTAAATTTTAAAAAAAATGTGGCAAAAAGAAGGCAAAAACTTGTGGCAAAAAAAATAAAAAAGTTGTCGTAAAAAAATAAAAATAAAAAAAATGTAAAAGAAAAAGAAAATGTTTAGGCAGCGCATGGCTGGCGCGTGCAGTTTGTGCCTGCTGCTTGCATGTTCTCACCACGCACGCATGGTGTGTGGATCCCACCATCTTTGCAAGAAGCGTTTCTTGCAGAAGAAATGATAAAATATTTTTCTTTTCTTTTAATCCAAAATATTTACACATCATATTTTTCATCGTAGTTAGCATTTCTTAAAAAGTTAAGAAACACCCCATTGGGGGTGCTCTTATGTATATTATTAAATATATATCAAATAATTAATTTTATTTCA
This sequence comes from Plectranthus barbatus, assembly GCA_026898455.1. Lineage (NCBI taxonomy): Eukaryota > Viridiplantae > Streptophyta > Magnoliopsida > Lamiales > Lamiaceae > Plectranthus > Plectranthus barbatus. The sequence continues at coordinate 299,568 of JAPKLW010000537.1, forward strand.
AACATATAATGAATTAAATATTTAATGTCAGAAATCAGGTGTGGTGTACAAAACGACATTCAATATTTATAAAACTACACATCAATATAAAATTTTGATGTTGGAAAGTGGATGCGGCTCAGCAGATAACATTATATTTGTCTCAAAATCAGAGAGTTATGTGCGCAGCAAAAAATAATCTTACTCGTTCAAGACTCTGAACTTATTGTTCCTGGTCAGTTTTGTAGGGATTTTATTGTCGTGAATTGAATCACGTAATCCATATAAGTCCGGATCGTTCATGAATATTGTAGACAATTATCAATCGACAAATAAACATATGATGGTCCTATGAATTTAATGTGATGGTTATGGAACCTTCTTATTGCAGATCTGAGTTTTCCTTCGTGTTGAATCCAAATCCGATTCCACCACGCATATCAATTAAATTAGTGGAATGAGAAATTAATATTAATTAAAGAGAATAGAAAACAAGAATAAGGTGTTCTCCATCTTTAAGACTTCAGAGTCATATCACTTTGCATTCAATCTTGTTACTGGTGGGATTCCACAAGATTGTGGTGTTGCACGAGACGGAGTCGAATTTCTTCCTCCCACTACATATAGGTGCCCCCCCCCCCCTCTCTCTCTCTCTCCTCTTTAGGGTTTCAATTGTTGTAACTTATGAAATTTGATGAGAGAATGAGTTATTTATAATACTAGGTTTAAACCCTAATAGGCTCCTCTTCAACAATTAAATTAGGTTACACCTTAGACTTAATGCAAATAATAAAGTGGGCCTATGAATTAATTAATTCTCATGTCCACAACCCAGGACATATTAATTAATTAAAATTAATTCTTTTTCACCACATAATTAATACTAACCTACCCCTTTATTACCACATTATGAGAACGAGTTACATTAACTTGATAAATCCTCATACTTAAGGTTAGTGGATATTCATTAATTAGTTGGAGCTTTTGACATGATTCACACAATTAACTAATTTCTTATTTTCCAGAGCAGTATCACTCAAATATTATCACTCGTGCTTGAACTTAATCAGCCTGCAGGACTTTAGCACAATGAACCTTATTGAGCTCCTCAGGGAATGTCCCCATCTTATTACTCGGATAAGGTAATCTAACTCCAGTCATCAAAACGTTCTACAAGAATTGTTGTCACCCAAGATGCGTGTATACAAGCGCGTTACTCAGGCGCTCCACCATGGCAAGTCAAAGCAACAGTCAACTCGTGCATACACTTGAACCTTCGTTTGGGTTTAGACTTAATCAAGACATGAAATCTTGTATTCTTTGATATCAGACAGATGAAGACATCTCACTATGGTCCAATCAATATGCAACCGCACGTACCAGCATATCAAGTGATCGAGACAAATGACTTCTATCCGACTATACTGCAGCCTACACCGACAGACTTATCCTCAACGTTGTCTCGGTTGTGATAACTATATTTATATCTCGCTAGGTCAAGCGATACATACGGTCTTCTGCGTTCTACATCATACTGTATGATCTCCCTATCGACGAGATAAGAGGAACCATTATTCTTGCATGTAAGTTTGTTAACAGATAGGAAATAAAGTTGAATGTATACACAGTGCAATAAATGCTTTCAGTATACAAAACCCAACAAGTTCTGGTTAAAAAATTGCAGTAAAGTCTTTACTTAGCCGATTTTGTAGAATATACACCAACAACTTAGCAAATTGTTGGGTTTCAAATCAACACCATAAATCAAAACAAAATAGAATATAACATGATCTATCGCAGTCGCGGCCAGCTCTTCCATACACTGTCTGTATGCGATCTCACTTAGTCCACCAGGAACTTGCTCTCTTCAACTTGATGTGCGAACACGTCAGGCAACTACCAACTGGAAGTGTGGGATGGTTGAGTTATTCCTAGAATGTTGATAGATGGTTGGTTGGAATACGGCCTGAGTTCCTCAATGAGTAAGAAACTCTTCTCCAATTCTTACTTAGACAATAGAAATCCGGTAATAGCTCTAGCAAGATGTTAAGAGTCTCGTGTATAAAAGATATAGAGAGTTACGAGAGCTTTGAAGCTTAAATGTTCGTTAAGATGTGCGCACGTTCAGAAAGTGTTGATAATTCTTGTAACCTTCTCTTTGTGAGTCTTCATATCTATTTATAGGTATAGGCCTTGAGAGAATTGAGATGTGGACATTTGAGATAAATTCAAATTCGACCAATTGGATGTTCTGACACTCCCTATTTGCTGCGTTGTAGTATCGTATGGAGAACTGTAGTAGGTAGACTAGTCTACATTGTGTCAGAATGACTTTTTTTTTTTTCAAGTCTTAGGAATCTAGACTGATAGATTCTTAAGTGACTTGGTCTTTTGTCTCTTAGTGATGTTAACTTACAGAATCCTCTGTCTTCAAGTCAGCTCTTTCAAAGCTTATGACTGACAAATATTCGCCACTACCAAACTTGCCAGTTCCCAGTCACTTAGCAATATTGACGCCACTTACTTTGAGACCCAAACTTGTGAGATATCAAGCTTCTATTATAACCCGATAACCCTATATAAGATTTTACAAATTTTTGACTTAAACTCACAACTAGAGGTCTGTCAATCTATATATTTTACATGACAACTATTTGGTTTGATACATTAAAATGCAATAAAAATGATATAATTCTTCGGTATCGAGCCTGCTGGATCCATTGTTGGCCTGTTACTCACCGGAGCCTGACCTAACCCTGACTGGGTTAGGGTTCCACGCACGGGTGTTGACCCGTTCTTGAAGCTTGGACCGGCTTCTTGGGAGATCTTCCACTCCTCCAGCTTCTAGACTCACGATAGTGCACCGATGCCTTGACTTTAACTATTTAGAGTTGGGACTTTTGGCTCAGAGCTCACCTGTTGTGAGTCCTTGCCATCCAACCCGCCGCAGGTGAAAGATTGAAGGTGTAGGGACTTAGGGCTACATCCTTCGCTCAATGATTCACTCACCGGAGACTTTTTTTGGCCACAAACACATATTTAGGCTAGAGAGATGGCAGAGCGAGTTTAGAGAGAGAGAGGAGTGCGGTGGATATTAGGGTTAAAGTTTGATCGCATAAAATGATCAAAACGGATCAACAACTTATATATAGGGACGGGTCGGGTGTAACCGCCCCAACAGAAACCGATCCAAAACCCAATCCAGGAGTGCAATCCATAAACCGAACCAAGAAATAAAATGGGCTTGGGAATAAGTGGGCTCGGATTAATAACCCAATAGGCCAACACTCTTACAATCTCCACCTTTTGTCGGGGTTGCAAAGATGAACCACTTATTAGTTGACATCATCACCGAGTGCCTAGCTATACATGTACTAGGACTTTTCTAAGGCTAGGAAAAGGCACACAATCATGAGTGATAAGTACCTGCAAATTGCCAAGCAAACACAAGTTTAGTAAGAAAACAAGAACTAACACATAGTTTACAAAAGAAATTATACCAACATATAATTTTGCAGCAAGTCAAGTATAGAGACAAAATTAATACGATAATGCTGCATAGTAAGAGAGCATTTAAGCATTCATCATTATCAAGTTCAAAATATGTTGGCAAGTCAATAATTTTTCAAGGGGCAAGCACTTTGTACCCATATCTGCAGGGTTATATTCAAAAGCAATCTTCTTTAAAATCACAATACCCTTTTCAACTATGTCCCTGATGAAATGAAACCTTGCATCTATGTGTTTAGTCCTATCATGAAAGACAGGATTCTTACAGAGTTGAATGGCTGATTGGGAGTCAAGAAATATTATAGTAATCCCTTAAGCCATATGGCTTCTTTAAATGTATATGTTATGGCTTTATACTCTGATTTAGTAGTGGATAGGGCAACAATTGGTTGTAACTGGGATTTCCAACTAATGCATGCACCACAAAGTGTAAAAACATATGAAGTGGTTGACTTCCTATTATCCCTGTCATTAGCATAATTTAAATCAACATAGCCGACTAAATTCACACCATCAGAACATTTAGAGAATCTCAAACCAATGTGCAAATATCTAAGCAACCACTTAAGTGCTTCCCAATGAGGCTTACCTGGGTTTGACATATATCGGCTAAGTAAACTCATTGAATAAGCAATATCAGGTATGGTACTGAACATAAGATACATGACTGAACCGACTGCATTAGTATAAGGCACATACTTCATTTCATTCATTTCAGGATTAGATTTAGGACATTGATCCTTACTTAGCAGGAAGTGAGAGGTTAAGGGAAAATTCACGGGTTTTTCACTGTTCATAGAAAACTTAGAAAGAATCTTAGACACATAGGCAGATTGATTCAATTTCAAAACAGAATTAGACCTATCTCGGATTATGTCCATTCTTAATATTCTTCTTGCATTACCGAAATCCTTCATTTTAAAGTGTTTGCACCGATGTTCTTGAACATGGTTAATAGATCTCATGCTTGGACTTACTATTAACATGTCATCAACATAAAGCAAAAGGAAAGTAGGCGTAGTGTTATCAAATTTAAAATACAAACAGTGATCATGGATGCTCCTAACAAGATTTAGAGACTTCATGACAATATCAAATTTGATATTCATTGCCTAGGGGATTGTTTTAGACCATATAGGACCTTTTTCAAAAGATAAACATGATTAGGATGTTTAATGTCACAAAAGCCTTCAGGTTGATTCATGTATATATTTACATCTAAATCACCATACAAAAATGCAGTAGTGACATCCATTTGCACAAATTCCCAATTAAAATGAGCAACAAGAGCAAGCATTATCCTAACAGTTGTGAATTTGACTACAGGGGCAAAAATTTCACTATAGTCAATTCCTTCATTTTAAGTAAACCCCTTAGCAACAAGTATATCCTTGTATCAAATAGATTTGCCATCAGACTTAACCTTGTAAAGCCATTTACAATCAACCACAGATAGGTTATTAGTTTTAGGTACAAGTATCCTAGTCTTATTTTCATGCAAACTATTTATTTCTTCCTGCGTGGCAGTCAACCAAAGTTTAGAGTTAGGTGAGTTTACAGCTTCCTTATAAGTTTTAAGTTCATCACCATCTAGTTCATCAAACACATTCAAAGCAGGCAGGGTCATTTTATGGTCATCATATCTTTTATTCACAGTAACATGCTTTTTTGACCTATCTCTAACCAAATTATAGTCATTTAGGTCAGCATACATTGGATTTGAGCTAGAAGCTCCACCTTGATCAAAATAATCATGACATTCAACATTTTCAGCAGATGCAGTATCAGTTTCAGCATGAAATGAATCAATAAATGAAACATCTTCCCCTTGAATGTCATTTTTATCAGATTTGGAGTTCTCCACCTCACTTGTTGTACCCTCATGCATGGTGGGGGCCCTTTACTAACAGAGCAGGGGAAATCTTGTTCATTAAAGGTGATATCTCTACTGATTATAACCTTATAGTCTAAATCAGTGACATCCTAGACCTTGTACCCCTTAGTTCCCTCAGGATAACCCAAGAACACACACTTTTTGGCCCTATGATCAAGCTTATCACCCTTTTGGTGGACATAGGCTGCAAATCCAAATACCCTAAGGTTTGGCACGTCTAATGGCTTGTTTGTAAAGACAGACTTTGGGCACTTGCCCTTTAGAGGTACAAAAGGTGACCTATTAATGAGATAAGTTGCCGTCATAAGGGCTTCCCCCCAGAAGGACTTATATATTCCACTAATTGACATCATGCCCTGGTTCCCCACAATTATAGCATTTTCTTCCCCTTATCCTGGATTTGGACTTACTTTTGTTATCATACTAATGCCTTTTTCCTTCTTTTATACTTAAGGAATCATTGTTTCTGTTATTTATGTCATATTTGTTCTTAGATCTACCCCTCACATGCAAGATCACAGTGTTATTACCCCTGTTTCTAGCTTTACCACATTTTAAATCTTGCTCTTTACTCTTTAAGCCACACATTACAGTTCAAGTAGACAGTATCCCTGCCATACTTTATGGTTGATTTCACGTCATTATAACAGTCATGTATAAAGTTTAGTGAGGCAATAAGGGCGTATTCATCAATATGATCATCTCCAGTTAATTTTATATCTTGAATAAGCTTGTTAAACACATCCGGATTTCCATCTATGTCTTTATTTAAGTCAAGCTTAAATCTGAAGAAGGTTTTTAATATGTACATCTTACTAGGTAAGGAGGTTTCGGTGAATAGGGACCCTAATTTATCCCACAACTCCTTAGCATTTTTTATTTTCCCTATTTTCCTTAACACAGAGTCAGATAAATTCAAGATAATAATAGAGCGAGCAAGTTCATCTATTTCAATGCATTTTCAGGGGGTATTTGTATCAAGAAATTCAGCAGTTATGGCCCTTAAAACCTTTTGTTGAATCATTGCATTCAATATTCTGTTTCCATATTGTGAAGTCAAATTTTCCATTGAACGGAGTCATACCATAAAAGACATACTAGAAGCCATTTTGACAGTAAACAGAATGCAGGTGACAAACAAATGAACACCATATGCAAAGAATGACTGTTACAGTATGTTGTATTCTCACCAAAATAGAGTAAATGCACGATAGTTACAGGATTCAACAAAATTAACACACCACAGAGGCCCAGTTTATTCAAGAACGTTATAGGAACTTTTCCAAACAGATGGAAGATCAAGTAATGGCTTAAAGTACTACCAAACCTTTTAAGTATAACACAGGCACAGAGCGCAAGTTTGCAGATCACAGCGAAAGCTTTACAGGACCTAGACTGCTTACTTAGAACCCACATAGCACCCAGAAAAACAAAGAAGACGACCACACAGTTGGATCCAACTTACTCTGGTTATCCGAACCAATAAGAGGATGAAACAAGGAAGAACGGAAAAAACACATAAAGGGATCCTACTTATTGTGGTTATCTCAACCAGTAAGAGGATGATCTAAAGATCGCGGTTATCTGGACCGATCCACAGACTCGCACAAACTAGAAGACTTAAAAGGAGCAAGGGATGGGGATGAGTTCTGATCAAGTCAGATCTGAACTCCTATCTATCATGTAACCCTAAAGGAATTGAAGAACAGACTACAAGACGAAGACGAAGGGTTAAAGGAGGACGAGTCTTATACCTGAGCGGGGACCTTAGGAGAGGGCACCCCCGACTTACCTCTCGTGCCGTGGGGCACCGACGACGTGGCTCCTTCAGCGAGCAGGCGTGCGGATCCGCAGCAACCTAGCTTTGATACTACTCTTGGGTATCGAGCCTGCTGGATCTATTACCGGCCTGTTACTCGTCGGAGCACGACCTAACCTTGACTGGGTTAGGGTTCCACGCACGGGTGTTGACCTGTTCTTGAAGCTTGGACCGGCTTCTTGGAAGATCTTCCGTGCCTCCGGCTTCTGGACTCACGATGGTGCACCGATGCCTCGCCTTTAACTGTTTGGAGTCGGGACTTTTGGCTCAGAGCTCACTTGGTTTGAGTCCTTGCCATCCAACCGGCCGCAAGTGAAGGATTGAAGGTGTAGGGACTTAGGGCTACACCCTTCGCTCACAGATTCACTCACCGGAGACTTATTCCGGCCACGAACACCGATTTAGGCTAGAGAGAAGACAAAACAAGTTTATAGAGAGAGAGAGAGTGGAGTGCGGCATATATTAGGGTTAGTGTTTGATCGCATAAAATGAGCGAACCGGATCAACTGCTTATTTATAGGGAATGGGTTGGGTGTAACCGCCCCAACAGAAACCGATCCAAAACCTGATCCAGGAGTCAAATTCATAAACCCAACCAAGAAGTAAAATGGGCTCAGGAATAAGTGGGCTCGGATTAATAACTCAATAGACCAACACTCTTACAATAATTCCTAACACATTCAATATTTACGAAAATACACAGCAGGATATAAATATATCACAAACAATTGAAGTTTCTCGAATCTCGATCGCTGAGTTTAGTATACATTTCAATAATGTACGTGATTTATAACATGTTTAAGAAAATTACTATAATCTATAATATATATTAGATGAAGTACCTATCGTAGAAATCGTTTTATGGGTTTCTTTGATACAATAAATTGAAAGCGAAATGATGTAATGATTATTAATTTACGCGTATACCTCAATGCGAGAAAAATAAGAGAAATAATAGCACCATTTAAATAGAATGAAATATGACGATACTAAAATAAACTATGCATAATGCATTCATCAATACTTAATGCCCCACTCCCCAACTAAAATGAAAGAAGAAAATATCATTACATTTTAAGATTTTTATTTTGGAACTGCTAAACTCAAACCTATCCATTTTCCCACTAATTTTATACCCATTTAAATACTACTTCATTTGTCCCATTAAAGTAGTCACATTTTTTTTTATCTATTTCATAGAATTGTCCCGTTTTCCTAAAATAACAAATTTTTTCACACTCACCAATAAAATATTAGTTTCACTACACTCACAACCCTTAATTCTCATGCCGAAAAGAAATGAGACTACTTCACCGGGACGGAGGGGTATTTATATATTTATTAAAATTAATAACTATATTAACCAATATTTTATAGAATGAAATAATACGATTATTTCTCCCACGCCATCTTTTATATTATTTCAATAGTATATATATATTTATCTAGTTCGTAAATTGGATCCCTTGTTATTTTCAATCAATCAATAATATCATACAACATACAATATAATTCGATAAATTAATTATTACTAAGATCTGTATTATCAAAATACAAATATACTTTCATCAAGGTAATATTTTATTATTTTCTCAATTGATGAATAATTATTTAAAATAGCGCGCACAACTTGAAGTTTTGAACCAATAAATCCTATAATTTCAATTTTTTTTCTATTTGATATAAATAAATTAAATGCAGCATTTTTTTTATACTAATTGGGCCAGCCCAAAATTTACGTCTGGGCCCAAAACAAAGGAGATTAGGCCCATATAGTCTTCGTTGTAGGGCTCTGCAGCAGATAGTAGAATTTTGCATTTGCAGAGGGCAGAGCGAAAGCAAATACATAGAGCGAGAGAAGCAGCGAAGAGCCGAATCACAGAAGCATGGCGACAGGTCAAAGATTGCTCTCGACGAAGGAAGCCGACCTTCCGATGATGTTGGCTTCCGACGTTCATCTCGGTACCAAAAACTGCGATTTTCAGATGGAGCGCTACGTCTTCAAGCGCCGCAACGATGGTAAGCCACGCCTGCTTTACTACCATTTCTCGTTCATGTTAATGGTGATGGGGTCGGCTGCTTATCGTATTATACTGCCTATTATTGAAGCCTCGTCTGGTTCTTTTGTTTTATGATTTTTGTCACTTCATTTTTCTTGTGAACTCGGTGGATTTGGAGTTCTGGGAGTTGAAGGTGTTGCAATGCAGATCTTTTCCCCATTGGATAAGCTTTGTAATATCGCAATGTTGTTGGAATAATTAGTTTATTTTACGGTAGCAGGTAACTTAGTTGCTACTAAGTTACGGAATTTCCGTTCTCTGAAGTATCAATGCCGTAGTAAATAATGCCAAATTGTCAGCTAGGATTAATCTCACTGGGCCTTGATATCAAATCCTTCTTTAATTACTAGCGGCTTACTTTAAAATCCTCCATGAAGATGAGGATGACCGCAGGTCTGGACTCCAATTTATAATATTTAAGCTTTCTAGAATAGAAGATAATTTTAATTGACTCTGATTAGATGGTATTGACGAATTAGGAGGAAGCAAGTGGATTAATCATGCTAGATTCATGTTTGGTCAAAATAATCCATTAGTCATTATTTTGCTTGTCGTGTCACAAAATGTGTATCAATTGCATTATGATATTGACATTGCATATATTCCGCAGTTTGATTTAGGTGTATTCTCATTCATTAGGTGTTTTCATCATCAATATTGGGAAAACATGGGAAAAGCTAATGATGGCTGCCAGAGTTATTGTTGCTATTGAGAATCCCCAAGACATCATTGTGCAGTCTGCCAGACCATATGGTCAGAGAGCTGTGTTGAAATTTGCTCAGTACACGGGTGCTCAGGCCATTGCAGGGCGACACACCCCTGGAACCTTCACCAATCAGATGCAGACCTCATTCTGTGAGCCAAGGCTTCTCATTCTTACTGACCCAAGAACTGATCATCAGGTTACCTTCACTTAGCCTGGTTTTAACCTGCCTGTACACTCCCTATTTATTTGTTTTGTGTTTATGCATGTATTTATTTATATATTACTGTGTTGACTTGATATTTACTTTCTTTTCCAGCCTATTAAGGAAGCTGCTCTGTATAACATCCCCACCATTGCCTTTTGTGATACTGATTCCCCTATGCGCCATGTTGATATTGGTATTCCTGCAAATAACAAGGGGAGGAACAGCATTGGTTGCCTGTTCTGGCTATTGGCCAGGATGGTTCTGCAAATGCGTGGTGTGATTGCTCCAGGACACAAATGGGATGTCATGGTATAAAGCTTCGAAATGCTGTGTTCCTTTTACTACTTTTTTGGGCAAATGTGTCGGATATCATTTCACTGTTATAAGACTATATGTTGATTGCCAAGATGTATGCATATAGTTTTTGCAGATTTAATGCAACTTCTCATTGGGATGTTTTTTTTTTTTTTTTTTGGGCAGGTTGATCTGTTTTTCTACGGGGAGCCTGAGGATGCTAAAGACGAGGAAACTGAGGAAATCTCTGCTCAACCAGAGTATGCTGATTATAGTGCAACAGCAGGTGGTGACTGGTCCAGTGCCCAAATCCCTGATTCCCAGTGGGTTCCTGAAATTGCAGGCACAATTCCTCCAGTTGCAAGTGGTTGGACTGGTGATGCCGCCGCAGGTTAGTAGTATCGTTCTGTAAAACTTCCCTGTGTTTCGGGATTATATATTTTTTAGTTCTTGTAGAGGATTCATCTTAATTATTTGAAGCTTTTTGGTTTTCCCAAATTTTTAATGTCAATTTAAAAGCTGTTCAACTAATTGCAGGTGTTGGTGATGGATGGGATGCAGCAGCTGCCCCACCACCAGTAGGAGCAGCAGCTCCGGCTGTTGATGCAGTGGCTCCAGGCGGCTGGGAGTAGACATTATTCGTTCCATGATCCTTTTTCCCTTGTCCTAAATTGGTTGGATGACAATTTTACTTAGTAGTCAAAACTTGTGTAGCAATGGTTTAGGGACAATTTGTAGGCGGAATTTTTTATACTGTTGATGCGATAATAATCCCACTCATTCGTTTTCATTTCTTAACCACAAGTCTTGACTGGGTATATTGATGATGCAACAATTGCACCAACCAAAGTTACATAGTTCCGACAGATTGTATTGTCTAGGGATATTGCTCTTTCAGTATGGGCATGCAATGAATGTGAATGTAACTGTAAACCAAACCATGGTAATCACTACAAACTGGATATTTCATAACAACCGAATGAAGAAGATTATTTTATTACAGGCTCGCAACAAGTTCAGGTGACGTAATAAGTTTTGCTTAAATTCAATTGTTGTAACATCCAAGAAAGGGGTTTCACTCTTTGAAGCAAGTTGGTTGCATAAATTTGCACGGAATGAAAAGAGGAATTCACTTTGGCAAGGCAAATTGTTGATAAGGATTTTCAGCCAACTCCTAACTGTCGAGGGAAAGCAGAGCAGAACAGAATTGAACAAGTGCTTTTTGACATATTTCTCTGTCTCTAAGAGTCTAGTCTTCACTCATTTCTGCATCTTCGGCCATTATGATTTCCATATCCCTCGTGTCGCGCTTCAGCACATTTCCAAGTCTCGCAATTGCCTCCGTCTGTCGTTGCAACACCTATTCCACACACAACCATATTCTTCCCAATTCAACAAAATAACACACGCATTTTGCATTTGCAACAAAATACACAAGTGAAAAATACTGCATCTTTCTTTTCTTGCTAGGTGGTTGTACCTCCTGCATGTCAGCTAGACTTTGTTCATGAATTTTGGTTGATCCTGGCAGATAGACTGAACTACCACTTAGGCCATCTGCTTGAAGGCGAGACAGTGTAAGCAGATTCTGAACCCGTCTAGAAAGTTCTGCTCCGGATCCTTTTAGCTGCAAGTTCAGGCATTTTTTGTCATTTTAAGTCTTCTCTACATTTCAGTATGGGAAAAACTAACCTGTCTAGTTATTGCCGCCAACTTCTCCGCTAATTCTACTTCTCCTTTCATCAGAGGCAATCGACTCCCTTTACCCTCCAGTGCCTCTATTATTCTCATAACCTGAGTAACAAAACACATGCAATAATGAACAACTGAGGATGGATGTGACTTACAAGAAGTAAATATTAAATAGCAATTATGACATAGCTCATGAAGGTCCATTCATCCCAATTGATAAACAAAACCCAGTAAAAACATGAAGAGATAAAACAACTATAGCCATGGTATCAAGCTATTTCACACAAGCCTGGTTCCTTAAAATCCATATTTGAGTCTCAGAAAAAAAAAAAAAAAAAAACAGAGATTCATAAAAGTCTGAATGAAACGTTTATAATTTCATATGTTGGTCCAAAAACAACCTGGCTGCTTATCATGGTCAGCAGATCAAAGCCAAACCATTCTTATACAAAGAACTGATAAATCATACCCTCAGAAGACGCCTTTGAAGGCTTTGTTCTTTCTGTTGCATCCTTTGAATTTTAGGAAGCGTGTCAGCTTGAAAATGCCTTTGGAGCTGCAATAACAAAAATTACGAATTAGGTGTTTAAGAGAGAGACTCACAGATGCGCAGGGGCATATATACCTACAAGTTTAAATTGTGTGCAAGTGTGCTGATATACAAGTACATACAAGAGAGAGAGAGAGAGAGAGAGAGATTCACCATCTTTACATTGCTCTGGGTCATCTTCAGTCTCTCAGAATCAGACACTATGACTTCATCTTGAAGCTATAGAAATCCAATATTTCACCTCCGTTAGAAACTTACCACAAAACAGAAGCACAGTACGATTTTTCAACATAAAGCAACATAGTGTTTAAAAACAGGTTCTTAGGGGAACAAAAAATGCTTATTAAGTGATAGAGAAACTAAAAGTGCACAGTAACAATCATAAAAGTAAAATAAATATACTACACAAGGTTTCGGTGAAATAATGAGAAGTTTTCTGAATAAAGTTTAAAAGCTTTTCTAAAAAATCAAGAATGATATTTGTTGGATGTCCTATCAAAATAACTAATCGGATGGAATAATTAAAAACTTCATGTACCTTAAGACGCTGAGAAAGATCTTTAAAACCCTGCACAAGTTGGGGCCATAAACGTTCTCTCTTGGAACTTTCCATGCCTTCTAGTTTTGCTATTGCTTCTGCCCACATAATCTGGCAGTTCAAACTATTTTACCAGACTTACGAAATAGCCTCCATGCACATATATAATTGAATAGTCAAATGATGAAAATCTCAACAAAACTTACATCTGATACGCCAGCCGGCTTTGTCCTGTACTGGGGTTCAGTCACACTAAACAACAGATGCTGCATAACCAACATGTTTTATGAGCATCCAAATCAGAAAACCTCAAGTTTTCCAAAAAAAACAAATTTTGAAAAGCATTCTTTTAGTTTTATTATTCCAGCATCCAGGCCGAAAATAATACTCATTACACATGAAGATAGCAACATATCACTAAGCAATTATATCATTCCAAAAGTGAGCAGGCTCAATTTTAGAGGCAGAGCTTCAATAAGTTAGATATAGAAATTTAACCCTACCACTCGAGTTCAGCAAAATATCAATCTATTAGAAATGCATTGTGCTCTGTTTGTTAAAATAAAAAGGCCAACCTTGAGACCCAGCTTCAAAGTCAGTTGAATCAGCAAGCTAAATATTATCAGATGACTGAAGCTCAAGCCATGAGAGCTCAACTAAAACAATTCAATAACGTTCTACTTGGTAACAGAAACCCATCCTTGAAATGAATGTTTCTCACCTTAGAAAACAAGACAATGCATGTACCAGCATTCTGTAGGGCATCTTTTTAATGATGCTGAGAAATAGTATTAAAAGAAAACAAATCAGCCAATTCAATCGCAAGAAAGAAATCCAACCTTAAACGCATACTTGAGGTTCCCCGGCTCCTCCTTGTATGCACCCACAATCGCCTGCAGAGACAGAATCGATCAAATTCAACATAAGGTAGGACTTCACCAGTTAAAAATTAAAATTTTGTAAAAAAAAATAATGAATTCTCACTTGAATATCGCGATCGGCGAGAGAAAAAGGGAGAGGAGCTACTGGGGCCATCTGAGTAGTCAATTGCGGGCTCATGAAATTGGTGGGAGGAGCATTATTAAAAGGAGTTGTCTGCTGTTGCTGAGGGGTATTAAAGGGCGTCGTGAAGCCAAAGGGGCTCTGCTGTTGTTGCGGCTGAGGCGTCTGAAACAGCGACGGAGTTTGCTGCTGCTGCTGCTGCTGTTGCGGAAAGGGTGTGGAGAAGAGTGAGGAACCAAAGGCCGGAGTTGAAGGAGTGCCAAATGCGGGGGTGGCAGAAGGGGTGGCGAAGGCCGACGACGACGGCTGAGCTCCGAACATTCTTGGAGAGAGGATCGTGGAGGAACCCTAGATTCGAAGATTGGGTATTACTGGTTGCCGCCAATTTCTTTATGAGGCCGAGGAGGTGGAGGGTTTTGAAATTCGTAATAATAAATGGATTAAAACTAAAATATATATGTGAGTCATTAAAGTAGGCATATATACTTTTTAAAAAAACATGTGTTTTATTTAATATAATAAAAACTTAATCTAACATATTAGTTAAGCATAAAAAAATATATGTGCTTACATTTATTTAATGCAAAAGAGAGTTTTATGCAGTTCTTATATATATAATATACATTTCTAATAGGGATATAAAGACAAAATATAAATATAATTACATTGATTGATCAATTTTTCACTTTTAAGGTCTAAAAGATATTAAAATTATTTGTTTGGAATATCTTTATAATTTTGATGTGTAATCAAACTCAGTTGTCAATTATATGTATAGAATTGACTAGATTATTATAAGGTAGAGTGTAGGGGCGGTAATTTCTGACTCAACCCGACAACTCGACCTGAACCTAACATGAAATTAATGAGTTGGGTAAACCCATTTAAATGTTGGGTCAGTTTTAGGTCGAACCCGCCAACCCAATTAAATTTTGGGTCGGCTTTGGATCAGTTCCGGATCGACCCGAATAACATGCAAAACTTACCAATTTTAAATTTTAATGGTATACTAGCTTTACACTTGTGCGATGCGCGAATTGAATATATACTGTTTTATTTTACAATATTAAAATATTATTAATAAAGTTATATGTCTTAGCATTTTTAGCATTTATTTTTAAATATTTAATTTTTATTCATCAATATTATATTTAATGTGTTATAATATAAATTATTTTTTATATTATAAGTTTAATTTAAAAATAAAAAAGAAATATACCTAACATAAATTATATGAGGTCTCATTAAAAAATTGTCGTATTAAAGATAATATAATTGTATTATTAAAGAAATAGTAAATATAATAAATTAAAGTGATTTAATATTTCAAAAAATGACAAATTTAAATCTGTTATAACTTTTTATTACAAAGTATATATTTATATTATAATAGAATAAATAATAAATAAAATAAAAATTAAAATTAATATAATATATTTTGGCGGTAATAGTTTTTTTCATTATTATTATTTAATATATAGATAGATTATTTAATTATATTAAAATGTAATTATAAGGTTATAAACATATTATATATATGTATATATTAGTATATTTATAATATATTTTTTATATAATACATCCAACTCTTTATATAAATTTGATAAAACCAAAACAAGTAGATGAAACACAAAGCTTATAAAAATTAGAGTTAGTTTTATAAAATTAACCTATCGGTAATTACATTTGCATTATTTTTTTAGCATTATACTTGTATTGTTTTTAAAAACTAGATAAAATAGTGAAAACATAATGTTTTACTGAAAAATGACACATATGATTTTTTTTGAAATTGTGATTATTGTTTATTGAAATATATGTATATGCTATTACCAAAAAAAACATATTAAGTAAAACAAAATTAAAAATAAAATAAACTTGATGTGATGAGATTATTTTACAGCTCGAATTAAATATATGATGTCTCATCAGATAATATATTAAGATAAAATTAATAAAGTTTTATATCTTAACATTTTTAATGATTCTTATTAAATATATTTGATTTTTATTCATTAATATCACATATATTATAATATAAATTATTTTTTATATTATACGTCAAACTATATATACAATTAATAAAATAAAAATTAGTATATCAAACTCAAATTCTATGAGATTTGATTTAAACACCATCCTATAATAATATTATATTTATATTTTTTTAAAATAATAAATATAATAAATTAATGAGATATAATGTTCTAATGAAAAAGTAACAAATGCATTTTTTTATTGTATATATATGTTACAATTGAATAAATAAAACAAATTAAAGTTAATTTTTAATATAATTAAACGGGTCATTTTTGGGTCGACCTGAAAATTAACAGGTCGGGTTCGGGTTGGCATATAATGTATATTAGGTCTCAACCCGACCTGCCCGACCTGCCAACCTGAACCCGACCCAATTGCCACCCCTAGTAGAGTGATTTCAGATTTGTAATCTTGCATATATTTATTGAGTTGTAATAAACTAGGAATCAGCTCAAAAAACTGACTTATAACAAGTCCTTGTGACATCTGTTACCGATCAATCACGACTCAAGCCAAAGGGTTAAAAGCAAAGTCTGAGGATACAAAAAAAATGTCAGTGAAGTGAAGACAATTGCCAACAGAAGACAAAAAGAACTAAAGTTTCAACTTTAGCAAGTCCGAAGATACCTTGGATTGACTTATAGTCGTTCTGACTGAAAAGCTTCAGAAGCAACATAAAGTCTGCCAAATGTACATCTGTGTGCATAAAGTGTCATAGTAGAAATGGACTCTCTTATCCACAACAACTATAATTCAAATTGGATTTGAATGACTCACTCTCCTTTATAAATACCCTTACAGATTGTTAAGGTTCGATTATTGGATACGGAGCCCCGGAAACTATACACGAATATTGCAGGATATAGACAAAGAATAAAGTAATGCGGAATTGATGAAATACGTTTAACATGATCAACAATACGAATAACTGTAAGAAATTGATACAAAAGGAAAAGTTCTTTCAGCCAGATTCGACAGTGAGTAGAGCCCTTTTTAAGCAGTATTTTTTAGTAGGTCGAACTAAATGCGTGGTGCCTATGAAAAACTAGATGTCGCGAATCGGCATGCAATGGGGTATTTATAGGGGTTAGTGATCTAGGGTTTCTTCTAGGGTTTCCGCAAACCTCGCTAGGACGTTCGATGGTGGTGCCAGGGAATATCGGAGTCGTTGAGATGGAAGTGGTTGGTCCTCCTCGAGAACTCCACGAGCTTGTCTCTATTTGCTCGTCGCTCTTTTTCAACCGTTAGGTAGTTAGATATGAGTCTGTCGGGCCACTCTTATAGTTGTTGTAATGTTCTACTTGCTTGTCGAACTGTCTTTCATCGAACTACTCTTGGTCAGACTACTTTGCTACCTCCCCATAGGCCGATCTTGCTGTTGGACCTACGTTGAGAGTTAGCTTTGGGTCGTGTGCTGGACTTCTAATTGGGTCGACTTGATTCGTACCCCAACAATAGCCGCTTCGGCTCAGCGGGGTACGCTCTGGGGAGCCCGGTGAGTCGAATATAATAGTCGGACTTAAGTCGTACTGTGGTGATATGTTTTCCCAGATTTTGGTCCTTCGGACTCCTCCTATGGGTGTCCGGAATCCTCGAGGTGCTCTGGGGCACCTTCCAGCTCGGAAGACCAGTTCCTCTATAGGTGGTCTCCCTTACTCGGCGCAGCCCTGGGAAGCTGCTGCGAGTGTCGTGGCCGCAGGCCCGAAACCACGGCATAGTGTGGGGACATATTGGGTTTTGTCCTGTTTTGTTTTGGCCATCTGGTAAGCCCCAACGAACTCAATGAATTTTGATGTAGGGGTCTTGGTGCCGGTGGGGGCACTATCGTGCCACTTGAAGGTGGCTGGAGTTCGCGTTGCCGTGGCACGTTAGAGGGGTCGGGCCCCTGGCGGCCCTGATAGGGTTGTTTCAGAGTTCGCACAGGCGGGCCACGTATCATGTGAACTGCTTTTGTCGAAATAGAGAAAGGGAAACAAATGAGCGAGGGCAATCATCAAGAGTCACGACCATCCGGCGACACAAGGATGGAAGACTTCGAGAGAAACATGAGAAGAATGCAGGAGGAGATGGAGCATTTGAGAGAGGAAAACCGCAGAACCACGTTGGAAGCTGACAGGCTGCGGGGGGAGTTGGCCCAATTTTACAAGCAACCAAGTGAAATTGAGAATCAAACTAATCGAGATGAGTCTCGCACCAGCCACAAGAATATTTAAAGACATAATTCCCTTAAGGCATCTTGCTACAAGGAATAGCATGTTGGTGCAAAAGAAAACAAGGAAGGAAAATAAGATAAGTAAACATGCTTGATTAGAACAAGACATGCCACAATTCGCCAAAGAACAACATGTTTCTATCAAGCTCACATGGAAGGAACAAAATAATAGAAGCATCATGAAAGGTTTTCGAACAACAACGTTGGAACTAATCGCATGCTCGATGGAAAGAAACAAATCAATAATTTACAAAAATCAAGGACAATTTAGGCTTGCTTGTTGAAAGGGAAACAAATCGGCAACCAACGAGGCTATTAAGGACATGTTACAATTAAGCATGCTAGAACAAAGGAAATCAAAGAAAAGCTCAAAGGAAACAAAGGAAACAAGGTTCAGGTATGCATGCTTGATTCGAAGGGAACAATCAACAATTTTGATAACGAAGGAGAATAGGATACAATCCCGCATGCTTGAAGAGATGATACACTCGACAATAAGGAAGTCAACAAGGAGATATGAGGGTGCATACTTAAGTCTAAACAAAGCAATTGAAAGCAAATTCAACTTAGATGCCTGATACATGAATATGATTCAACAATCAAAGAGAGAACAATGAAGTGCAACTACACATACTTGATTAGGAAGGGACATGCCAACGATTTACTAAAATGACATGCTTCTTTCGAATTGGAGAAAATAGATGAAATAATCGAAGCATTATGAAGGATTTCAACGACAAGGTTAGAACAAATAGTATGCTTTCTTGGAAAAACAAGGAAACAACCAAATGAATAACTAAGAATTAACACTATTAAGTATGCTTGAACAAAGGAGGCATATTAACATCCTAAGGAAAGATTGGGGATAGAGTATAAATAGGCATGCTCAATTTGGAGAAGTCAAATCAAGAAACGATCACCAAATACGATTAAGCATGCTTGAAAAAGGAACAAGAACAAACATGTTCATATTCAAGGGAACAAGGAAGATAAGTGAGAAATAACCATGATTGATTTAAAGGAAATGAATCAAAATCAAGGAAATGAATGAGAACAAAGTGTAATCACGCATCGTTAAAGATATGATAATATTTAACAATCAAGAAAGTAACAAAGACAAAATTCACAACGATGCATGCTTAGTTCAATCAATTATTCCAAGTTAGAAGCAAAATCAAAGAAACATGGAATAGCAAGTAAGCATGCAAATAATTTGGAGACCTCGATTACAATGAGGTTCCGGTATCGAGCTCAATAAAACCTAGTGCTCTGATACCACTTTCCATCGCGCCCCAAAACCGGGCCTATGCGACAGTCCCACGTGCGAACAATGCACGCTAAGGGTTTTAGTGGTTTAAAATCATTTTCGACATTTATTTAAAGAGTGGCGGATGAAAATAAAGATTTCAAAAATGGTCTTGCTTTAATTTCAAAGATAGGAGTTTGAATCTCAATTTATAATTAAGAATTTAAGTGTAGTGAAAGCAAGTAAACATTTCCAAAGGACTTAATTATATTTTCGAAAGGCAAGAGTTTAAGTCCAAATGCTAATCAAGAAAAATAAGCATAGCGGAAGCAAATAGAGTATTCACAAGCAAGCGTGGATAATGGATAATGACAAATGAATTCAAGGAATGACCACCACGCGGGTCTTACGCCAAGTACGACTTGGAACAAATAAATAAACACGAACAACAAATGGGTACTATGTATGAAGACATAGCCCCTTGAGCCTCGATACCAAATGACAAATTCAATCGATTAGATTTCAAAGAACATGACATATGCATTAGAATTTAAATCATGCCAAAGACTTGAATAGATCATGCCATTTAGAACAACCCAAGAGGGTTCATGAATAGACATAGGTTAGACTCACAAAGCATTTTTACTCCAAATAGTGCAACTAGACATATCAAATGACAAAGATAATAATGGATGGATTCAAGGAATAGTCCAAAAGTTTACATTTAATATGAGGTTCACAACCGAACCACCTCCTTAGCTTTCCACCACAACGCCGCCTCCACCGCCATCACCATGTACCTAAACGTAGGAAAAACACGCATAGGGGCTGAGTACTCCGCGTACCCAGTGGTCACGGTGTCCCGAAAACAAAATACATATATATAATGTAGTCACCGTAACACACAAGCATAGCACAAGGGTTTTGTTGAAAAATAACTCATGCATGCTCAAAACAATTTTAAATACTCACATGGATCCATGAACACTCAATTTGGTGGTGCATTTCACGATCAACGATCATATCATTCACATAAACCGCGTAGGACACGCATGAGGGTTTCAACTCCTCCTTCCTCCTTATTTCTCCCATTTCTCCCGACAAGAGGGTGATCGTATCCCTCCTCCTTATCTCTCCCAAATGCTCGTGACAATTAATAATCATAAGCACCAAAACAATTTAACGGTGACACATCGCTTTTCAAAACAAGAATCATTCATTTTAAATTTTGGAAATCATTTTAGAAAGCAAACCAAAAGAAGATAGGATAAAGTAGTGCCCACCTTAATTATGAGGTGAATGTTTACTTGGTGCCACTAGTTGAAGCTTCTTTTTGATAATCACCAACACCTAGATTGTTTAACATTTAATTATTGGGTGTGTTCATGTAGTTTCATGCATTAGCTATTTCAATAAATAAGCATGATATTCATTTTAATGAGCTTCATGTGACACTTCATTCTAAGTCCACAATATTGTCATTTAATTTGATTTATCACTAAGTACAAACTTGCATAATCAATGTCTACTTGTCATGCTCAATAATTTAAGTATTTTTAGCTATTACACATAATTCATTAGCCACTTTTGATCAAGTATGCACATATATTTATTTATAACCTTTTCCTAGTACGCAAATAGTTTAATTTAAAATCATGTTAATGTCCTAGTTCTAAATATAATGAGTGATCAATTAAGGATGCAATATGTTTTAAAAGTATTATTAATTTGAGAAAATATGTTTATTAGTTTTAGAAAAATATATGAATGCAAGCAATTGACTCTATACTATTTAACTTAGAGAAATTTCCTAGTCATAAATCTAAATGTGACCCTGTTTTCAAAATGATGTCGTTTAACATTTACAGAGAATTTGAGTATGAAATTTTATATGCAAAAAACTAGATTTTAATATAAATATGCTCCAATTGACGGTTTGTTAAAATCATTTTTCGTTTGGAAGTTACGGGCTGGGGGAGATTGATTTTCCTGAATGTTTTTGCTACGGGCTAAAACAGGGGTGCAGACTTTA
Source organism: Plectranthus barbatus (assembly GCA_026898455.1). Taxonomy (NCBI): domain Eukaryota; kingdom Viridiplantae; phylum Streptophyta; class Magnoliopsida; order Lamiales; family Lamiaceae; genus Plectranthus; species Plectranthus barbatus. The sequence goes on from JAPKLW010000537.1 coordinate 321,347, forward strand.
GAAATTAATTGTGACCCAAATACTTGTGATATAGACTTAAAATTTTACATGCAGACTCTATAATGTGTTCACAATCTAAATATAAAATTTGAGAATTTGCTAAGGTTCCTAAGTACAGTTTCAAAATCGATTTTTGACATGCAACTCAAAATGACACATTTTATTGCAGAGAGCATAACTTTCAAACCACATCGTATTTTGACATGAATCCAAAGCTAAAATATTTCTAACACATTCAAGTATAACATATTTAAATTTTAGACCCATTGAGATCCATTTGTCTCGCCTACCACAGCAAAACAGAGAGCATGTTTTACACACTTCATCACAGCATACTCATTTAACTTTAACATGTATAAATTCGTGGCAACTCATCATCCAACAACATTTATGTTCAATTTCGGACCTCAAACACTTCATATCATGATCCTATAACATAGATATCAAGCTATATCATGCATACAAAGAATATATCATCAATCAACTACAACATAGTCAATATTGGACATCAAACATGCATATTATCAACCCTAGTTCATCATATAGCTTCAAATTCGATATGGGGCTTCTTGATCATACATGCAATCTTATAATCATGCTTAGGAGGATCTAAAGAGTGTATATAAGGGGTTACTTGAGAGGTTTAGGTTCAGATTTGGGTTCTATCCTTCAAAACTCGAAAATGGTCTCCTCTTGCTAGATCTTGATGCTTCCTTGCTCCTAGCTCCTTGTACACTCTTAGATCTTCAATATTCCTCCATGGATCTTGGATTTCCAGCCTTGGTCGATTCTTGAACTTAAAATCTAGGGGAGCTACTTGGCTTAATAGAAAGAGGAAGGTGTGAGGGTGAGTTTGGTAAAATATGGTGGTGATTTGAGTAGTTTTGGGGTAGGTTATGGTGGTTTGAAGGTGGCTGCCATTAGAGCTTCAACAATGGAGGTTCTACAATGGTGGAGGATGGTTGAAGAAGATGAAGTGATGGGGAAGGAGAGAGAGATCGGTCAAGAGGGAGAGGGAGGGTGAGTTGGAGTGTTTAAATGCATTTTGCTTGCATGTATGGAGTAGAACTCATCATTATGTCTCCTAGGTTTATTTACTATCATGTCCTTCAATAATTTAAATGACAAGGCATGACTATTCTTCTATAAGACCCACTTTGGTCATTTCTCCATCCACTCACATATTTGATCTAATTAAATATTAGTTCAATCTCCCTATCTTATAACACAAGGTTGGAATTTTATGAAGTTCCATTGTCTTAAATTAATAGGGATGAAATTTAGTAGGGAAACTTAGTGAAACGATTTTCGGAATATTTCGTTGGAATCAACCTCGAGTTTATTCGCATATATATACTAATGTGCCTTTAATTAATTTAAGGCAAGAGGACCGAAAATTATACACAGTAATTTAGAAATTTTAATTCCGAATTTTGTCTTGGAATTAATTTCCGAATAATATTCGTATAAATTAAAATATATAATTGGACCTTAAATGAACCCTCATGAGATTTAATTAATATTGCTAGAGTATAATGAACCTAAATTAATATTATTCCAAGTTGGCCCAAAAGTGTAGAATTAATCAATTGGGTTCACTAGCCCAACAATCTTCTTGAATTAATACTTGGACTCAAATTAATTTATGTAGCCCATATAATAATAATAAAAACATGAGGGCCAAAATTAACTATAGGTGATAGATTAATTTATTCGGAGCTTTAATCATCGTTGTGCGTGTTTAAATAATTATTTAGCGGATAAAATATGGCACGGAAAATGCGGGGTGTTACACGATGGGTATCTGACTGCTCTTCTATACTCCGCGATATCCCGATGCAAATGGACTAGCAGAGTCGTCGAACAAGACCATTATCAAAATTTTGAAGAAAAAGTTGGTCGAGGCAAATGGAGCTTTGGTCCGGGAGTTGCCAGGTGTGCTTTGGTCATATCGAACGATGCCTCGAACATCAACCGGAGCAACCCCATTTTCATTGGCATATGGAGCTGAGGCAGTGACTCTGATCGAAGTTATCCAGGGGAGCCCTCGGGTTATATTTTTTGACGAGAACAGTAACGGGCGGAAGTTGTTCTTCGATCTTGAGTACGTGGATGAGTTGCGTGACGAGGCTCTGGGAAAGATGCTAGCCAGACAGCGGGCCGTGGATAAGTTCTATAACAAGTCAGTTCGGTTGCGGTCGTTTCAGGTTGGGGAGTGGGTTTTACGCCAAGTCTTCCAGAATACAAAGGCGTTAAATGCGGGAAAGTTAGCTCCGACATGGGAAGTTCCTTATATCATTACTGAAATTGTGGCGAACGGAGCCTATCGACTGAGAACACCGGAGGGCAAGAATGTTCCGAACGCTTGGAACGTTAAGTATCTTAAAAAATTCTATTTTTAATGTATTCCCTTTTTATTGTTATGCTTGTTGTTTTTAAGATATTTCACGTGATTGTACCCGACCACATTGTTGGATGCAATATCAAAATGTATTCGAAAACAAAAAGAAAAGTGCGAATAGCATAAGCAATAAAAAGGGGGGGAGGGATGAGAGATAAAGCAGCAATTTAGTATCTTTTACAAAGTTCGACGAAAACAATAACAATAAAATAGGGTGTTCTTGTTTTTTAAGAGAAGTGGCGCTCCCTCTCTTTGTTGCCATTCCCCTCCTCTTCGTCCTTCCGCTCGTCTTCTCCTTCGTCGAGGAAGGCCAAGTCCAAATCAGGATACTTTTTCAGTATGAGTTCCTGGACTTGGGAGCAAGCAAAGGTGTGGACGGCTCCCATAACCTCTTTCCCGACGGGCTTGTCAAGAAGTTCGAGAAGGTCAAGACCCTCGCCATCCTCCATAGCTCGACGAAGGGCTTCCTCGGCCTCGCCTCTCTTGGTTGCCTCGGAGTCTTTGGAGAGTTGTAGAGTCTTCACCGTTCCCTCGAGCTCTGCAATGCGTTGTTCAGCGAGGTTTTTGGAGGCCTCGAGTTCTTTGACTTTGTGGTTAAGCTCGGTTTTCTCTTGAATGAGGCTGTTGTTCTGTAGCTGGAAGGCTGACGAATCGGACACGGCTTTTTTATGGAGAGCCGACAGTTCAGCTAGCTCACCCTTCACTTGGGCGTAAGAAGCGCTTGTATCGAAGGCTCGCTGCCTCCAGGCATGCTCGGAGGTCACAGTCGTTAGGTAGTCTTTCTTCAGGTCGCTGACACTCTGCAAAGCAGAAGGAAAAGATGAATTAATCGGGGCGGCGGATCGATATCTCAGAGGGAAAGTAAGAAGGAAGATGGCGATGTACCAAGATCATTTGGTGAAAATAGGAGAATGCTTGACCGACGGCTGGGTTGGGAGTATTCCAGGGGGGCCAGTGAGGATGACTCAGATAAACTCGACGAGCTCCTCATTAGCGGCGGGACCCCTCGGTGCCGAGTGGCGAGGAACTTCCTCTCGGGCCAGGATGAACCCTATTGCTCCAATATCTTGAGCATGAGCGTCGTCGGTATTGGTTTCATCAGCCAGATCGACAATCGTCTTCTGTTGACTCTCCGAGCCACCAGACTCGAACTGCTTCTTCAATCTTTTGTTTTTCCGGTTGAGGAGGTCGGCTGATGGTGTGACGGAGGACATGGTGTCCTCTGGGACCTCCTTCTCTGCCCCCTTTTGGGAGCCAGGGTCGGTGGTTTTCTTTCCGGGGTGCTCTGGAGCACCTTCCGGCTCGGAAGACCAGTTCCTCTATAGGTGGTCTCCCTTACTTGGCGCAGCCCTGGGAAGCTGCTGCGAGTGTCGTGGCCGCGGGCCCGAAACCACGGCGTAGTGTGGGGACATATTGGGTTTTGTCCTGTTTTGTTTTGGCCATTTGGTAAGCCCCAACGAACTCAATGAATTTGGATGTAGGGGTCTTGGTGCGGTGGGGGCGCTATCGTGCCACTTGAAGGTGGTTGGAGTTCGCGCTGTCGTGGCACGCTAGAGGGGTCGGGGCCCTGGCGGCCCTGATAGGGTTGTTTCGGAGTTCGCACAGGCGGGCCACATATCATGTGAACTGCTTTTGTCGAACCTCTTTTGGGCGGACTGTTTTTTATTTTGCCGCCCAAACCGAATGGTAGTTACGTAATAATCGCGAAAACCAGGGTGGTTTTGAGGAGTTGAAAGGGCGCGGGCGGTATAACCGTCGTTTGAGTGAGTTATGAAATATAATATCAATATAACTTGCACTAACAATGAACTAAAGTAATTTTAACAATGAAATGAGAATTATATGAACAATGAAATACCATACAATGTATTTATGAAATAAGATGATTTATATCAATATAATATTGAATTTATGGCTAATGAAATATAATATACACTAACAATGAGCCAAGTAATTTTGATAATGAAATGAGAAATATATGAACAATGAAATACAATACACTGAATTTATGAAAGAAAATGATGAATATCAATATAATATTGAATGTATTACTAACGAAATATAACATACACTAGCAATGAATTCAAGTAATTTTAACTATGATGTAAATTGATATGAAAAATGATATTTACGAAAGTAAACATTTACAATTGGTTAATAATATATTATTATATTTTTCATATTTTACCAAAAAAAAATAATAAAATAAAAAATTATGTGTGATATGAATGTATTTATGGAATATTGAATCCACTAAAAAATTGGGGTAAATTTAGGGGTGTGGATCTTGAGGAAAATGCAAAATGATTTTATTTTGACAATTATGCTCTTTTAATGAACCATTTAAAACTTAGGAATGAGCTAATGCAAGTATTAATCTGGATCGCCTAATTTTGGATTTAAATCCAAACCAAATCAAATCAATAACTCAAAGATTTTTTAAAATCAACCAGTTCGGTTCGATTTTGCTCCCCCTACATTAACTCTTAAAAAAATATTTAGTCAATAAAAAAAAAGAGTTAGATGAGAAATAAATTTAACAAAATTATATATTCAATCCAAATATAATCAAATTATGTACAAATTTGTGTTTATTCAAAAATTTGTGACTAGGTTGCACTTTGTAATTTCATTGTCAAGCCTGAATGGTAACACTGCACACACAACACCCCGAGGGCCTGATATCCGTGGTCCGCCATTCCATTTCCGACCCCGCCGGAGCATCCGGATCGTACACCAGAGTCCGGTAACCGGGATCCTCCTGCGCCGACAGCAGCAGCAGCTTCCCTCCCAACATCCCGAACCGAAACCCCATGCTGGAGCTTCCCGTCACCGGAACTCGCACCATCTTCCACGAGTTGTCTGCCGGCTTGTAAATGGCCACCCTCCGCTCGTTCTTCCACTCCATGCAGCACAGCTTCTTCCCCAGCACCGCGTGACAAGTCACCATCACGCACCCGTTTTTCATCTGCGACCACCTCCGCCTCTCTGGCTCGTACACATCAACGTACCGCGAGTTCCCGATCGTGAAGCTCGACCTCCCGCCCATCACGTACAGCTTCCCCTCCACCCCGGAGGCGAAGCACCCCCATCTCGGCCGACGCAGGCTCTCTATCATGCTCCACTTGTCAGCTTCAGGGTCGTATACCTCGACCGATGAGAGGCATTCTCCATCCATACCACATCCTCCCACCGCGTAGATCATGCCATTCACCTCTGCACAACCGAAGTCGTAGCGCCCCACGTTCGTGCTTGCTAGCTTCCTCCAGCTGAAAGAGGTGAAGTTAATATGTATTCTAACTTATTTATGCATAAGTGGAAACAACCAACCTGTTGAGGCAAGAATCGTACTGGTAAACATCAGATGAAACACCAGCAGCTCCATCAGTTAAAGAATATCCAGCAATCACCATAAGCTTTCCGTTCAGAGCAACCACGCTGAAGCCAGCTTTAACCGGCCCAGGCATTGGCACAACATCGCGGTGTTTATGCCCAAAACGATCAAGAACTTCCCAGTGGCTCTCCTTTCCTTCAGCATCTACGGTCAGGACATACAACCACTCCTCCAGCATTCCAGCTAGCTTACGGACAGCGATGAACTCTTTGCTTTTGATGAAGGATCTCCATCGCTTGGATACAGCACCCATGGCAGGAAAGTAAGAACGGGGAACAAGAGCAAGGCAGTGCTTTGAGACATCATCAGGCAATCCAGGCAAGATGAGATTTTCATCAGCCACCTCAGAATTTAAGAATGATTTGCTTTTAGGATCAACTACTCCAGGAAATAAGATAGAACCACCTTTAGCTGTTGAAGTATCATGTGGGATCGAGTCACAGAAACACGAATCTGATTCTTTGATTCTCTTTGCAGAAATAGGACCCGGCATTTTTTTCATGAACAAAAGAAATATCTCAGAAGAAAAGCTTCAATGTAACCAAAATAAGCTTAGTTTCGAACTAAACAAATTCATGAAATCCTTCACTAATAGGAATTCTACAAGACCAAGGCATAACAGATGTTGCGAATCGGGACTCTCGAGCTGTAAAGGCCAACGGTTTTCTATGCTTTCCCCAATCAGATTCAAAGCCCATGTATTCACTGACTCTACTATAATTCAGCTTTGTCTGCCCTACAAAGACTACACTCAAAATAAAGATTCCTGAAGTGCTTTTCCCCTTGCTCATTGCCCAAATGCCTACAACCATTAGTGGAACCATAAAAGAGTGCCCTATGGAGATAACAAATAAACTATCCAAAAGAAGGCAGACATATACCAGACAAGCCCATAGCCTTAGGACCTTTAACCTCCACTGACTTCCATTTCTTCACCGTATAATCTTCTGTATCATGTAAAAAAATCACAGGAAGACAAACATATGAATCTCAAAGCAAAGCAGCTCTACTTCACTATAATATTAGCTACAATCGGAGCATGACATGATGGTATCATTATGAAAAATTAAACATGGTGCAGATCTTATTTTTCATGAAGTAATGTTTCTGAATAGTAATGGATAAACAGGGATCTATTGATATAAGACAGATCAATATTCATCTTTTAAGCAAATCAAATAATTCACAATCCCCAAATTGATACAAATATTTATATTATTCCAAGAGCTAACTAACTCGACATTGACGTATTCTAACAATTAACAAAGATAAGACCCCAATAAAGTATAGATAAGACCCCAACAAACCGGAGCATGATCAAATCAAGATTTCAAGATGCAACCATTGAGCTGAGGGCTTAGCTACCCCCACCAACCAAACCCACTACATGGGGAAGAGGGAGAAAAACAAACCAATTTCATGAGCAGTGCAAGATTGAATGCGGAATGTTTAAACTTATTTCAGCCAAAAAAAGAGAGAGAAACAAATGCAACCAATACACATAATTCAGTCAAGCAGAAACAAAAATTGTATATTCAAGAAAGCAAAAAGAGAAAACCGGCAACAATTTAGATCCAATACCGATGCATTTGATATTAATACATCACCTCAAATGGAAGCGAGATTCATTTGAAAACAAAATAAGCCAGAACAATACAAAGAATATGCAAATCCAGTAGAAATAGAAAGAACGAACTAAATTCCCGAAAGAAAGAATGAAAAAGAATTTTTTTTTTTTTTTTAAAGTGAAAAATAGAAAAATGTACCTTGAAATGCGGGAGTTGGGATTTGGGAAGCAGATGATAAACGAAGAGTGAAATGCGGTGAATAAATGTGGGGATGAAGAAATGGATAAAATGTAGGAAAATAATGGAGTGGGAAAAGAATAAGGATGCTGAGTTATGGAGAAGAGGCGGGCAGAGTGGTATCAGCAGCACCTGCACAATTTATATACGTATATATTTCTTGTATGTATACGCTATGAGAGAGAGAATGGTTGGGAGATAAATTCTATGGTTTGGCGCCACGTCAAATGATTATCTTCTTCATAAAAAAACTACCATATTCAAAATTTTAAATGTGAAAAATGATTTTCTTACTATTTAATGATCATTTCTATTTTATAAAAATTGGGGTAACATGATTCTTGAGCAAGGGTCATTCTATCCAATTTCAAGCATGGAATTGGAAATACGTTTAAAGCACGATTATTTACAATTCTCCTTTTATATATTATAAAAAGTTTTTTAAATTCTAGAAATTTAAAATTCCATCCGTAGGGAAATAGTTATATGCATATCTAGAATCATACTCCATTTTGATAAATTGTACACACTATCTCATAGCCCACTAGGTGAAGCATATATGGAAATCTATTAAAAGACATTTTAAAAAAAAACATAAATTGAAACTGATTTGATAAATGTTTAATATTAGCAAAGCAACAATTCAAGATATTAAACAGAAGTTTTCCCATAAATAAATCAGATTCATTTCCTACATTCGACAAAGCAATACACTCGCAAATCGAAGATTATCAAAGATATTAAAATAGCTCATATACAATAAGATTTGTTGAAAAAGAAAAAGTATTCGATCCTCTTGATAGATTCAAACCATCTTAATAAATGTTTTAGCTAAAGAATGACTTGGTTCCTCTCATTCTTGTTTAATATAGATACTAAAATTTACCCATTCATTTATTCCTTCTCGTTCTAATCCAAATGGATATCTAAAAGTCAAACCATATTTTTATAAAGAATGACTTTCGAGGAAGTGAAACGCTATTATTGATAAGTGCCTCCCCTTTTCAATTACAGAAAGAACCGTACATTCCATTTCCGAAGAATTGGTGATTATAAAAAATTATGGAGTAGTAAAATGATCGGTTATATCCAAAACAAACAAGAGATGGCATACAAACCAAGATTACTCATTCATTCTTGGTATAGTATTTTTGCAAGGACGTGTTACCACTGGAGCCGAGGCATTACAATTTCTCAGCCATATTTAAAACATGCATTGTCTCCACTCCATATTTAAATCATGCATGGCCAAATATTTTTGAAGTCATATTAATCGTGCATAATCAATCACACATGTTAGGATCATCCCCTTAGCCACCCGTTACCGGCCTATTACAACCA